>JAENHJ010000350.1:0-30980 GCA_025330945.1 Mucuna pruriens | reverse complement strand
AGTAAATTATATATTGATTGACAAAAATATTGCATACACTATGGGAATGAAATGCATGGCTAGCCCTTACATGGGTTCTGTTGATAACATCTGTGAGCTTCTCCCCACTTGGTAATTTTTCCTCGAATACCCACATCTTCACATCATCTGATATTACATCCAAGAATTCATTAATCAAAATGGGAAAAGTAACATTCAAATGGAAATTTTGAAGCACGTCTGATTCCTCTGGCAAGTGCAATTCACACTAAGCATTTTATCATTTATGTCTCTACCAGCACAACGTAGGACATCAAATTACAAAATTAAAGCTCGCACAACCAAAAATACATAATTAGCATAGACCGCTCATTCACAACTAATGTTGCTCTGCACATTGCATGCATGAGCCAAAACAAGAGACTACAAGAGCTTAAGAGAAAAAAAGCTGTAGTCTTAAATATGATTATAGTTCATCAAAATATGGCATATTTTACTCTAATTATATTTATTTTTATTTCTTATATTTAACAAAAAGCAACAAAATAACAAGTTCTGAGTTTTTAATCTCTAGCCTGTATTAAAGAACAATATTAAAAGTATTTTTTTTAAGTTAGAGATATTCCTCTTCCAATCAAGTTAGTCTAATAGGAAATCAAGTAATATTTCCACTTTATGACTTCACCCAAAACTAAGAATTACACTCTAAACCATTGGTTAAAAAATACAAACATCACACCTCTTATATTAACAACTTTTCGATGTTTTCAAATTTAATATGAATAAAACTTAAATATAATTATTTAAGTGTTGTTTGTATTTAAAATATTCTCTTATCAAAATTAAGTTTTGTCATGATGATTCATATAATAAAGATTTACCTTCAAGGATTACATATATTATTTAAATAAAACTTCAATTCTGACCTGCAAAGTAACACTTAAAATTAAGTTTTATCATTCAAGAATTGCAACTAAGTTTTTTTTTTTTCTTTTAATTTAAAGGAATAAAATTAAAATAAAGATAAAATTCAGGAAACGCTACATTTAGAGCAACCAAAAACATGGTTAAGTAAAAGAGTACCATGGAAGGAGTTAAGCTTGATGGTGTTGGAGGCAATAAGCTTAGCCGCAACAGTCCCCCAATTGCCGCTACCAACAATGGTGACTGTATACATCGTGACGTTCTTTGGATTAGAGCAAGGGGAAGGAAAATGAGAGAGACACAGAGGGAGAAGCAAGGGGTGGCAGAGAAGAGAAGAACCTGAGGGAAGAGAAAGCATTCATAAAATTTACATATGAAGGGAGAGGAAAGTAGGGTTATTGCCATACACGTTTCGTGACCAACATTGTTCAAGCAGTTAAATGCGGTTGTTCGATAAATGCTTGACACGGTGGAGCTTCGATACGATTACGTGGTTTGCGATAAATAATCAGGTTTCTAGTTTATTTAATTAGCTTCAACTTTGTGAATATTTCCATTATCATCCCATTTGCAGTTTTTGTTCGCTTGATCTTTTGTTGCCCTGTGAAGTTCGTAACGTGATTTCTAATCCTAATGCTAGTTACTAGGGAAAATTACCAATACACTTTCCAAGATGCAGAAAAATAATGTTTATTTGACACCTTCACAATATATCCATTTTAAGAGAAAAAGAGATTGATAAAAGGAGAGAGAAAATTGTAAATATAAAAGGAGCAAATGAATAATTTAATTCTTACAAGAAAAATTGTAAATTTTGGTCTCTATTGCTCACATTAGAGAAAATTTGCTATCGATGCAAAGCTGTTACAAAACTATCATGAAATTAAATTTATTATTTTTTCCATAAGGATTAAAATTTAAATTAGAGATAATTATAAGGACCAAGTCAATCATTTAACCTAATAAATATATAAATAAGTAGTTTGATAAGAAGAAATAAATTTAATAAGTATAGTATAATAAAATGAGAAATATAACAATTAAGATGTAAAAATTTTATAGCTGAAAAAAAATATATATTCAATTTAATTTTATTGCATAATAAGATATTTACATTACTATTTATTATCATATGTTACTATATTATTATTAAAAGTTAGGGTGGGGAGGGCATTCTGTGAGTCAAACTATTATAATTACGTTGTAATACATGGTTACGTACGCGGTAATATATGGTTAAGTTATATAAATAAAAAGAACATATTTTAAATTACTTTAAGACTTGGTATCAGTCTGATGAATGAGTCTGTTGAGCATTGGTATGGTTTGGTCGAATTCGGGCTTAAATTGTATAATTTATTTTTAGGGTCCATTTCTAGCCATTTGGTCCATCAGTTTAGATGGGTTATGGGTTGGGCGGATGACAACGCTAAGGTTACACACGAGTAAGGAGGGGAGAGGGGAGCTGCTACAACGCTAAGGTTACACACGAGTAAGGTTTTGAGTATTGGTTTGGCTCTTATTCTTATAATGTTTGACCGAGTTCTATTTTTGTTGGGTTTAAAATTTAGAATCAATCATTCCTGATACAACCTATCCTTAACAAAAAAATTTCCCTCAAAACTGCCTAAAGATGATTTTTCCTTTTCCAGATACATTGGTTTCAGTTTAGGCTACAGTTCCTTGCCAACCATAGTATGAGTATACATATTCTTATTTTTGTAATATTTAAAAAAAATATTTTTATAATAAAGATAAGAACACTTTATTATTATGTGTTATTTTTTATTATGTTTCTTTTCTTTTTATAATATTATTTTTCTATTTTCTTATATTTTTTTTTCTTAAGATTATAGTATTAGGAGGTGTATTTGATCGAGATTTTAGAAAAATTTGATAAAAAAAGTCTTGTAGTATTCAATCAAAATTTTTAAATAATATAAATAAATTTTTTGATATTGTATTTGGACCATAAGAAATTTTTTAAGTTTCAAAATCTAGTAGTATTCAATTGAGATTTTTATAACTTAAAAAATCTTCTAATATTCAAATACATCCAAATTTTGATAAAATTTATTTTATATGATAAATTTTGTGTGACTTTTAATAACAAATCGCTCATCTAATGATTATATTCAAAGTCTTTCTCTCATTCCTTTTTTTTTCTTTCTATTGTTGCGAGATTTTTTTTTCTCTTAACATATATAATTCCTTTTCTTTTTGTTTGAAGGTGATACAATACTTGGTTATCTCTTTCTTCCATGCCTTTTCAATTTATTGTTACGAAGACTTAAAAATTAAATGTATACATTTTACAAACATATTACTTGATTAAAATGGTAAGTATTTTTTGTCAAATTGATTTTCTTAATTGGTGATAATTATTCTTACATATGTTGTTTTAGTAAATTGTTTTAGTAAATCAAATGAGAGATCCACAAAAAAAAATATCAAAGGAAACGACAAAGAGGTGCAACAACTCTTGTAACTTTAAGGCTTTGTTAAAAATATATGGGGTCCCTTTAAATCTTATAAATATAAGGATCCTTTCAAATCTTATAAGCCATTACAATTTTACACAATCTTTTAAAATTCATAAGATAATTTTTTACGTCAAAAAAATCTTTTAAAATTTCAATCCACTATACCTTCCTTAATTTGTTATTAATATTTATACTTTATATTTTATATTTTATTAGAATTTTTATATTCATTAGGAGTGTTATTTTTATTTACTATAAATTTCTTTAAAGATAATAATTATTAATATATATAATTTTATATTATAAATATTAATTAAAATTATTATTATTATTTTAAATAAATTTATGATATTTTAAATATTTATTATAATATAATTTTATTTTTATTAAGAGATGATTATTTCATTATTCTGGTTAATTTGAATTTAAAATTATTACAATCTTAGATTGAATTTAGTTTCTGAACTTTTCATTTTCACACAATATACAACAAAATTGATATATTTGATTTACATAATTTATTTTTATATTTTCTCATCAGTTTAACAAACCTTATATCTTTAAGTAATATTTTAAAATTTTAAAATTTTATAATATTAATTTTTTGTTTTATAATTATAATAACAATTTATTATTATGTATGATTTTTTACTATATTTATTTTTCATTTTATAATATTATTTTTTTACTATTTTAAATTTTAGTCTATTATTTTATTACTATAGTGATGTTTTTTTTTTATTTTTCTTATGATTATTGTACAAGCACTACAAGAAATATGCTAATTAATAAAGAAAAATATTTCTCACTAATTTCTCACAAATTAACAAGAGGTTAGAGAAATATATTCCCTAACAAAACATATATATTCTCTCCCACTAATAACTCTTACTAATTAATATAACTATCCTCGCAAGTCATATACATTATCTAGAGTGAAAAAATTATCTCTTACAACTCCCTCGCTAATTAGTGAGGGACTTACTAAGAAATATATTCTCTCACTAGTTTGTGATGAACTAGAGAAAGATATATATTACTTCACAATTGTCACATCAAATATGATAAATATTTTGGTGAGAGAATAATTTCATTACAAAATATTTATAATATTTAAAATATATAATTTTCAATTAGATTCTAAAAAATTCTCTAGTTGTTCCTTTCCAATAAATTGTGATGTGTATAAATACTAAAAATAGTTAACTAATAACTAATATTTAATAATGTAATAATAATAATATAAATAATTATATATTTTTAGTATATTTCTTCCCACAGTAATACACAATTCTCGACTCTCTAAATTTTATTATGATTAAATGTCTTATTATATTAAAAAATGAAATAATAAAAATTATCTTCAAAATAATTTCTAATTAATATTCTAATATTTTGGAAATTATTAATAATAAAAATTTAATTAATTTACTAGAATCAAATTAGATTGTTTCTGTCATTTAATTACTCGATGATTTAGATTAATTCATGTTTAAAATTTTCAAAACTTAATATACAAAAAAATTTGAACAAAATATTCTTGCTAAAAATAAGCTCACTTTAGAGGATCCTTGTCCATGATAATTTCCTAATATTTCTTTTCATAAAAAAGAAATATTCTCAATACACCATGTCTTCACCTTTTTTTTTTATTTATACTTTCAATTAATTAGTATTTTAGCTTACACATTGCATAGAATAAATATTTATTTCATAGAATTAAAATTTTACATTATATTGTGATGAAACCTTGGATTCACAATCATGATCTACACTCAAAGGAACCGAAAAATCCCTTGCAAAACATGTTAATGAAAAGTGAAAGAAGTAATAGAGAAAATGGATGGAGGAAGAACGTGATTCGCCACTTCAAGGAATTTGATAAGAGATTGTAGAGATTGGTTAAAAGTATCATGAAAGCTTGATGAGAATTAGGTTTCTTGTTCAAAACAAGAGAAGAGATAAAGTCTCAAAAGTGCAATGCACAATTTCAATTTTGTGCTCTCCTAATCTGAATTAAGAGTTCCCTAATCCTAATTTAAGACTTCCCTAATCCTAATTAAGAAAAGCAAAGGAAGCCCATAGGCTAGCCAAGCCCAAAATAACCTAAAAGGCCTTCTAAGCGTTAATGATAGAAATAGTCGCGCCTTTGGAGACGATTTTAGCGACAAAAATGCGAGTAGAAGGAAAATGGATTCGAATTAGGCTTTTGGCCCAAGGCTAAGCTATACAATGAAAATACACCTATTCTAATATGAAAATACATGGAAAATACTATCTAATAAAGACTACACAAGGCCTATTTGACAGTCGGACAAGTTATACAAAGTGTGTCCTTCTTTGGCCTCTCCTTGGTCCTTAAGGGTGGTCAATTCTTATTGCACCTCTTCTTGAAGCTTTTGAGTCTTTCCCTAGTCATTAGACCCTCAAGTGTAGAGTTTCCTCCTCCTTGAAGCCTTCATGATGAATATGACTATAACCCTCCATATATGCATCATCCTACCCTTCTTGAAGAGAATTTGACCTCAAATTTGGAGCTTGAGTACCTATAACAAAAATAGTCATGTCAATCACATTAAAAATAGTGCTTCCCCATATTCTTGGGACATTTAAACTTTATAAGCATTATCATTTATCTTTCTCAAAATTTTAAACGGTCCATCTCCTCTCAAAAGGAGTTTAGATTTCCTTAAGGCGAGGAAACCCCTCTTTTCTTAAATGGCCACAAATAGTATCACCCTACTTAAAAATCATTTCTCTTTTCCCCTTGTTAGCATGTTTAACATATTATTTTCTTTCCTTTCCATATGAGACCGAGCCCTCTCATAGAGCTTTTTAACAAATTGGGCTTTGGAAAGCCCTTCATCATTCACCGAAGAAGACATAATAAGTAAAGGCAACAAGTTAAAAGGGGATAAGGGGTTAAAACCATGACTCGATTGACACAAGAAACTACAGACTCGGGATTCGGTTATTACTCAAGTTTGGCACACAAAGACACAAAAGAACTTGTGTCCCCAGCAACGACGCCAATTTGATAAGAGCGTTTTTAGTCGTATTCCGTTTATCAAATAAACTAAAGCTAACTATAGTATAGTCAACCCTAAGTCGAATTTTCTCAAGGACACAATGTGCTCAATTGTGATTTTATGTGAAAACCGAAGTAAAACTGAAACTCTTGAGTGTAGAGTGCCGACTCGCTCTCGGTAGAGACTGGTCCGAATATGGACTCAACAAAGCCTTATCTTACATGGTCTCGGCTAAGTGCAACAGACGCTACAAAGTCGGACTGACTCTATCTCAGATTGAAAAGTAGGAAACATGGGGATTTGGAGTGTGAGTAAAGTAAAGTGCAGTTAAGCTAAAATGTGAATGCAGCTAAACTAACTACTCTACTGCTACTACTATTACTGTATTCGTAATTCGGTCTAAGAATCAAGTCCATTATGTTTCAGTCACTCAGTCCAAAGTCCTTATCAACCTTTAATGTTCTTATTATGATCGCCAAACATTCATCCATTGCCATACTGAGGATTTACACAATTGCTACCTCATTAGTTGACAAGGATTAAATCCAAAGTTGATTTTAGGTTCTCAATTAGGTTCTCTAGTCGATTACCTACTGAATTAGTTAAACCAGTTCCGATCGACTTAGCTTAACATCGTTCACATTACTTTGTGCAATCATGACACAGTAAGTGAATTAGATTTCAGGAATGCAACAGAGATCAAAAATCAGAAAACACTTATACTATTGGAAACGGAATACAAACACAGGGCCTGCATTCGGTGATTCCATCTTCCACGACGAACGCCATGGGCGACGGCGATGGTTTACCTCCGTTAACTAGGACGCTGAGGATTACGTCCACTAGAGTGCGTTGGTAATCCAATCGGTTCCCTCTAGCAACCTTCGGCCTCTCAGTTCCTAACCTGCACTTCCTCAATCGAGAGAAGCACCAATGATAGCACCGTGCACCACCGTAAGCGTATGAGATGAGAGTGAGAGAATGGAAACAATGAAAGCGGGAAAAATATGAATTCCAAGGGCCCTGAAAAAGTGCACAGCTCCTCCTATATATACAAGAGCTAAACGTGCTAACTACGAATCCTAACAGAATTACAAATTGGATTCCTAATATACCCTTGCGTAACTTATGCTGCAAGCTTCTCCAGGAATGACGTGGCAGTTGAACTGGAGCTGAGGTGGATACACATTTGGGCTACTCCTCATTAGGTTGCTGGGCCGAGAAGCCTGGCCTGGTCGAGGTGGAGTCGGTCTGGCCGGGACGACTTCATCTCGACTGAGTCTTCTTATGATGGACCGAGATCATCTCGACTGGACCTCTTATGATGGGCTGAGATCATCTCGGCTGAACCTGTAATAAAGGAAGAACAAGTCTTTTATTAGCTAAGATCCTCGAATTAGCACGGATTTATATTTTCTACATTTTTAGGTTCATAATATGAATCTTAGCTAATACTTAATTCTTAGGCACCAAATGATCTCTAAAACACTCATCTTAGGATCTTGTAAGGTGTATAAAATACGACTCATCATGCATCCTTTGTTATAAAAATCATAGGTAATCTAGTTTTATTTTAAGACTACGGCGATAGCAATTATCGTACAATGTCGCATAAGATTACATCTTTATACTTACTTAGGGTTAGTTCAACAAGAAATTGTTTATCAATGAGCATTTCTCCTTTTGAGTTCAACCATTGAAGTGTATAGGGTTTCAAGTGGGGGATAGTAGGCAAACACAACTTTTATACTAGTCTTAGACTAGTAATATTCACATTGCTATCCCATTAATAATGAATGAACAACAGTTTCTTTATCGATACATCGGGAGTGAAAGATGTTTTCTCTTTGTGTTTAATCATTTACAATGAATTTACTCATAAGTCACCTTACCATAAAGAGATCACCTTTACATGATGTTTCATCGCTAGAGTACCCATCATTTTTAGAACTATCTTCTTGAGAGCTATCACTTTCGATGTCACCATCATCTTTAAGAATCATTGTTCTTTTATTGGGACACTAAGAAGCGATGTGTCCTTTCCTTAAAACACTTGATATATTTAATATTACTAGATTTATGAGCATTAAAGCTAGGAACATATACTTGACTTACCTTTTCTCGGTGGCCTTTTAAGGGTGCATTCCCTTTCCTAAGACTTTTGTCATTTTTAAGGATATTCCTTTCCTTACCTTCCAATTGGAGCTAGTGGTAGGGTAGGATTTTTTTTCCATGCCTCTTAAGTTGAGATTCAACTTTAGAAGCTTGGTGTACAAGCATAGAAATAAAAGTGTAATTATGTAACTACACAATATTTTGAATCTCTATTAAGACCATTTAAAAACCTAGTCATTGTGGCTTCTTGTGACTCAATAATCTAAGCCCTTATTAAAGCCACTTCCATCTGCTTAAAATACTCATCTATAGATCTAAGACCTTGATACATCTTTTGTAATTTTACAAACAAATCTGGCATCTCTTTTTTTAGCTCTTTCCATGGCTTAATGGAAGCTCTCCTCAAGCCTCTACACTATAAAGAGATCTCATTCCACCAAATCAATACATAACTTTCAAAAGACAATGCTATTAATTTCACATTCGTATAATTATCACAATCAAGGTAATCTAGATTTTGCATCACTTTTAGTTCCCAGTATAATACTCAACAACATTACCATTACTATGAATGACAAGATTTTTAGCCAAACTTCATGGATTGTTTTTCAAAACATCATTATTATTATTGTTATATGCGGTCTTTCATGTCTCTTTACAATTTGTTCAATACAACCGGTATTTTCATCACCACTACTATCTTTTTATGGTACTTCTTTACCTTTCAAAGAATCCCAAGAATGGATTTTAGCTTTTACATTGTGGGAATCTATCCGTATGGATTCCAATCCACCTTCCAACTTCTCAAGTTTTTCTTCTATCTTTTTCATATATTCCACCATCATGCACGTTTTCGGAGAAAGATCCTCCAAGTTCAAGCTAGAACTCCTCATTACTTGATCTACTTTTTTAGTGTTTCTTTGTACTTCTTTCCAATAAGCCTCCCACCTCCAACAAACCTAAAATTTGCACAAAAGAACAAGAAAGAAAGACAATCCTCACCTTTCTTTAAGTGTTTACACTCACACTCATATTTGCATTCTTTATAGGCTTTTTCTCTAGTGTACACTCTTGCCTTTTACCACTCAATCTCAATTTAAGGTTTGTAAAAAAGTCTTAATTCTTTATGAAGCTTTTAGATGCAAGTGAAAGACAACAAATCTCAAAGGACACTTAAGAATGTCAAGGAAAAGGAAACTCTAAGACAAAACTTCAAGAGGCCAAAGAAAAGACAATTAAGAAAAAGGTATAGAACAAAAGCTAAAGTCAAGGGGAATAAAATGGACAATAGGAACTCAAGAATAGAAATTTAGGCATGAAAATATGTAAAGATATTACCATACAATATTCAACATATGCAGTTCATACATTTTACAAAACACTTTGCAAAAACAGCCCAAAGATCAAGGCATACAATTTGCTCAAACCAACAACTACTAGTCACATGCTACTAGCATCAAGAACTTTTCTCAATCTTATTAGACAATCTTTACACTTTCTTTCTGTAGTTTTTCCAACACTTTTTCAAACTAATGATACACTTTTATGCCATAAACACAATTTTTCCAGCACTATATTTTTTTTCCTTTCTTGTTGCACAAGTAACACACAACAAGCAAACTAATTTCTTTTTTTACATCAAAATTTTCTAGCAACAACAATGGCTATTCATGTGAGCTTTTAACACATATAAGGAATGTGATTTCAAGATTAAACCACTACAATACCTCATAAACTCAAGAAAATTTTCCAATCATAAAAATCATGCCCAAAAATGCAAGAACAACAATGAATACAAGCAAGAACAAGCAAGCTATCATGATTCCAACGATGATGAACTTGGGGTTTCAATGTAGACCAAACCCTCATGCAAGAATCAAGATAAGACTCAAAGAAGCCATGAAAATGTCACAACCATGTGTAGAATTCACAAGCAATCAAAACCTAATCAAAATGAAAGGAAACAAATATAAAAATGAGGAAAAAAACAAGCTAACGATTTTTCGTCACTTATATGGATATGTCATGAAGTTTTGAGGAAGAAGATGCACTTTGGTGTTGTTTTCTTTATAATAATAGGGATGTGAATTGTAGGCCTTCAATGGCTCTAGATATCACTTGATGGATTCCTAGAATCGGGTTGAAGCCAAATGAGTTCACCTCTTGGAAGACTTAGAGTTATGCAGAAGCTATTTGAAAGTAAAAGGGTGAAGAAATTCAAAATGTAGGAAAGAAAGAAGTGAAGGTAACTTGCTATTCTCTCTTGTGTAAGGAAGATAAGAGTTATTTAGGATTTGCCAAAAGCCAATTGAAAGCTTGATAAGAACACAAGACTCTTGTACAAAACAAGAAATGAAAAATTCTCTCACTTGCTAAGCAACAATCAATTCTATTTTGAACTCAAAGTTATCATACAAAGTATAGGAATGTGCCATGCTTATGGTGTGTTTGGATACTAGTGTAGCATATCCTACTATCCAAACATGCTACTTGACTATCTCATCTAAGAATAAAACTATTCTATCCAACAAGCCAAACAAGTACATAGCTAGTAGTCTTAAGCTAAGATGGGATAAATGAGCTCAAAATGAAATTCAAATAATATATCTTCATGTTTTTGAGAGTTAAGGGAGCAATCCCATACAGTGTACAGGACTAGGCTTGGGCTTAGGCTTGAGTTATCCAAGCTCTTGAGAGATTCCACTTTTTGAAGCACTTCTTATTGTAGTCTTCTTCGCATTCCTCTTGTCAAAGGTCCTTTGTATGCTTGGCTATCCTCTGCCTTTTGAGTATTTTTTTTTCAAGGCTACCTAGATCCTTATGAAAATGGGGTATATATATATATATATATATCTAATAATTATATTATTAATGGGTCTATAATTAGTGCACATCCTCTAAGTGTCATCTTTCTTGGTAGTTATGTGATGTTCAATAACTCTCAAGGGTGGCAACCCCATGAGGTACATCCTTTGGGAACACATCCTTGAGCTCTTCAAGTAACTTCTCCATACCTGCAAGAAGAGACATTAAAGAAGAAGCAATTAAAATCATGTTAGTTGGCATAGCAATCAAGGGTTCCTTTTTGGCCAAGAAGGCCCTCTTCACCTCCCTATGACTTACTAAAAGGGATTCCTTAATTTTTTCCTCCTTTTTGTTTTTTCCTCTCTTGGTTGGCTCTTTTTATCTTTCATTTTTCTCACTTTTTTTTGTTCCTTTTTCTCTCTCACTCTTGCTTTTCTCACTACTTTTCTCTTTTTCTTTTCATTTCTTCTTTTTTGGTTTTTCTCTAACTCACTTCTTCCTTTTTTTGGCTCTCGATTTCTCTCTATTCATATCTTTTCATCCTCATTTTATTTTGGTCCTCACTTGCCTCTCTTGGAGATAAAGGTTTGAGGAGTACCTTTTGTCCCATGTGTTCAAAGGAAAACTCATTGGTAACTCCATTATAAGTCACCCTTCTATCATATTGCCACGACCTCCTTAGAAAAATGTATGTTGCCTCCATTGGCACTACATCACACACATTATATCCTCATAGTTTCCTAGGGTGAAAGCCAAGGCTACTTGTTTATCTACCAACAACTCACCCCTCTCACTAGTGGAAGAACTCTCCTTACATGAACTTTCACTCTCCACCTCCCTATTGTCTTTCAACATCATAGTCCTCCTATTTTGGTATTAGAAAGTAATGTGACCCTTACGCAAACAATTAAAGAACTTGATACTACTAGATTTAGGAGCACTATAAGTAGGGATTGATGGTGTTTCCTTTCGGCTTTGGGAGATGTCATTCCCTTTCTTGGGACTTTTGTCCCTCCTAGGTCTCTCTTTCTCCCTCTCCTTACTCTTCAGACTATTAGAGCTTGAGTAAGGTTTCCTAAAGGCATTTCTCTTTTTGATTTTCAACTACACCTTGGTGGACTAACTCTTCTAGTGTGGAGTAGCGTTAAAGCTCTACCATGTCTTGGATTTCTCTATTAAGGCCGTGAAGAACCTAGCCATGGTAGCCTCTCTAGTTTCCTCAATTTGAGCCCTCATAAGATCCATCTCCATCTCCTTATGATACTCTTCCACACTCTTGGAACCTTGGTACAATCTTTGAAGTTTGTTATAGAGATCCCTAGTATAATGAGGGAACAAATCTCTCCCTCATCATCCTCTTCAAGGACATCCAACTTTCACAAGGGCCTCTCATTCCCTTCCTTATATATGATAGAGCATTTTTTAGGCACTTAATAGTGAATTGTGCTGGAACTAATTGACATCATTTTAGTTAATATTAACACACTTGTTGAGTCTTGGGTTATTGGAGCTAATTGGGTTTAGTTGCTAATCTTGGCTTATTTTCGGATTTAATTCTCATTATGATGTTTCTCTCTTGTGCAGGTCATATCTAAAGCTAAAAAACTTCAAATTGGATATTCCTAGGGGTTCTGGAAAGTTAAGATAAAGATCTACAACTTCTTTCTTTTGGGTTAAACCTAGTTTGACCGTATTCAGCATCAAAAGTTCGAATGAAGTTGCAGCCTCTGTATTCATTATGTTGGGTCTTTCTTTGTATATTCTAGCCCAATTTTGGGACCTTGGTTGGTGGGTCTTTGGGCTATGAAATCCTCTGGCCTAGACCACCTTCCTTGGCATTCAAAACATGTAATAATTAGTTTTAGTTAGTTATTAGTTAGTTATAAGTTAGAAGTTAGTTAGACATTTTTTTGGACTTTTCACATTTTCAATTTAGGAGGTCTCTTAGATTGCAAGTTTCCTCTCTTCTCATTTTTCATTCTTGCTTTGTATGGTGATGTGCTTTCTGTGATGACTGCCATGGAAGGCTAAGCTATCTTATCAATTCAAAGTTTCAAGATTATAGTTTGGTTTGAGTTCTTGAATCTTCCTTATGCAAATTCTATTATGTTTTTTCTTTTCCAATTCTTAACTCGTTTTCATGATTATAATTTCACTTGAAGTTTTGGATTGTGCTATATTAGGTATCGATTGATCACCTAAAATCAACAATTGTGTGCTTGAATCCATGCTACTTAGGAACTACAATTGTGATCTCAATCTATATGTCGTACGTTAATTGATTATCTATGAATCTTGGGTTGATATGAATTCGCACCCTTATTAGAACCATGATAACAGAACTACATGATTGAATCCTTTGATTGATGTTACATAATTCTATTTGCTTCAATTCTATTTTCCTTAATTTTGTTTTGTTTAATTCCGTTCTACATAAGTAATATTTCTGCATGATTCAATTTACACACAAACCCTCCTTTAGCATTTAATTTGATTTCTATTTAACAAAATTAGGCATTGCATGATTGTGTCCTTGAGAGATTCGACTTAGGTTAGTCTCTACAATACAAAATTAAGGAAAACCTAGTGATTTTGATAGTGTTTGGACAACATTATCAATATCCTCTAAGACTTGGTTCCACCGCAACAAAGAATACTCACTAAATTTCCAATGTGACCAACCTTGCCACTATTCACCCACTATAATCAAAACAACCCAAAATAAAAGAGAAAAAGTCTCTCAAAGAGTGGAATGCATAATTCCAATTTCATTAAAAGTGATTAAGGTAATTACAAAAGCGACTTATATAATCCCCTCCTAATCCTAATTAAGAGTTCTTAATCATAATTAAACAAAAGCAAACGAAGCCCATAGGCCAGCTAGCCATGCCCAAAATAGCACAACGAGTCTTTCAAAGAATAGCGACAAAATAACTAGGCCTTTGGAGACGGTTTTAGCGACGAAAATGCAAGAATAAGGAAAATGGATCCAAATTGGGCTTTTGGCCCAAAGTTAAGCTACACAATGAAAATACACCTATTCTAATATGAAAATACAGGAAAAATAATATCTAATAAAGACTACACAAGGCCCATTTGATAGTTGGACAAGTTATACAATATGAGTCCTTCTTTGACCTCTCATTGGCCTTAAGGGTGGCCAGTTCTTACACCTCTACTTGAAGAAGCTTCTTGAGTCCTCCTCTAGTCATTGGACCCTCAAATGCAGGTGTTTCCTCCTTCTTAAAGCCTTCATAAGGAATATGACTATGACCCTCCATATATGCATCATATTGTAATAAAATTCATAATAAATAAATATTTTAAATTTATAATAAATAATTTATATTATGATATTATGTTATGTTTAATTATTAATTATTTATTTTATTAAAATTTAATTTAAAATTAAAGATATTAAAATAAAAAAGATTGAAAGAGATAAGAAGTTAAAAAAAACCTAAAAATGATCTCATCAAAGAAAAATAACTAACAATGACTTTGTTGTTCAAAATAGTTTTTCCAAATTATATATATATATATATATATATATAATATTAAAATACTTTAAAGTGAATTTAGTATTAGTGGGAATATTATTCAAATTTTTTGTATTTTAATTTTTGAAAATTTTAAATATGAATTAATTTATTTTAAAAATATTAAAATTTAATTTAAAATTAAAGATACTAAAAAGAATACATTGAAGGAGATAAGAATTTATAATAAGATTGATCCAAACTAATCTATTATTATAAAGTTTTAAACAATGAAATGATAAAAAATAATAATAAATACATATAAAAGTAAATTATATGTAGTTACCTTAATTAAATTATTACCTAAAACTAATTTAATTATCTTAATTTAAAATATTCTTTATTATTTTAATTATTTTAATTATTTTAATTATTTTAATTAATATTATTTATTATCTTAATCTAATTAACTTAATTTATAATATTTTTATTATCTTAATTAATATTATTTATTTTGTTAATGACCACTATTAAACTTGGATTGTTGAACCTAATTCTCTAAGTATTTTAATTTCTACCCTCATTCATATAACACACTTATTCTCTCGCACTCGGATATCACTCTCTACCCTTGATATTAATTATTTTAATTAATATTATTTATTATCTTAATCTAATTATCTTAATTTATAATATTTTTATTATCTTAATTAATATTATTTATTTTGTTAATGACCACTATTAAACTTGGATTGTTGAACCTAATTCTCTAAGTATTTTTAATTTCTACCCTCATTCACATAACACACTTATTCTCTCGCACTCGGATATCACTCTCTACCCTTGATATTAAGCTACCATTGCCGACCACACTTGCTGTTAAAAATTTGGTAAGTCATGTGTGGTGTCATAACGTGTAGCATTCTTACATCCACATTTGAATCCAAGATTAAACCCTAATGAATGATGATAGTAGAGAGAGGTGGGGAGCAATAACGAGGTAAAAAATTTGTTTGTAGAGATATTTCTCCTATCTATTTATTTTCTTCGTGTTAACTTATTCTAAAGATATTGTTGTTCTTTCAGTTGGTAGTTAAACATAACGAGTTTACCTGTTGTTTATTATGTTCTCATCTCCTTATGGTCTCACTTTAAAAAGGCTCTTCCCTTAGGAATAGTACTTCAAGTTCTATTGGGACTCTCTTCCCTGGAAATTTGAGAATCCAATACAACTATTAGCTTTCTATTCCTCCAACTAAGCGTACATCACCATCCAAGACTGTCTCTCCACCTTGGCCTAAAGTTTCATCCTCTACTCCACCCATTGAAGCTTAATTGCTTGCAGTCTACCTTCTTGAATTTTCACCCACCCCTTAAAAAAAACCTAATATTGGCCTCAAATCCTCTATTGATCAAAGGTTAGATTGTGTGGAAGCTATACTCAAAGCTCTCCTTAATGCCCAAATTGCCAATCAATGTTAGCTCCATCTCTTCAACCTTAGTTGTTCTTCTGTTATTTATTGTTTTTATGTTTTTTCTTTGAAAATGATGACACTTCTTCCTTTTTGTCTAATTGAAAAATTTTATTACACTTTATTGCATATACATATGATCATTAAGTGCATTCTTTCTAAGTCTATCTTGATTGAGAATCCATAGATTTAGGAAAGCATATTGATATATTATACATTGTTTATATTATACTAATATATTATACTTAAAATTTTAATAATGTTTCTTATCATAAAAAGGAAGAGATTGTTGGAACTAAAGATATATGAAGTGTCTAATCCGTACAAATGTTTTGATGATAACAAATGTTATTAAAATTATGCTCACTAATAGTGTGTTACATGTGCAACTTTCAAGATATATGAAATGCTTTGTTGTTATAACTATGTTTAACATGTGTCCATACATACATGCATTTATGAAAATCATATTATATCTTTTTATAAAGCTATATGGCGCGCAAGTATCTAAAGCATATTGGAAACGATCGTTAAGTGCTAAAGCCATCATTAAATACTCATGGATGAAAATGATTCCACTTGAAGGGAAGTATACAATATGAAAGAGACTCGCACTTGAAGGGGGGATTATTGGAGTGAAAGTGTGAGTAAGAAGTATAGATATGTTGAGAAATATATAAGTGACAAAGACCCACAAACCTTATGCCTTAAGGTTTTGAGTTGGAGGTAGTGTTTGGTTTACTTTTGTGATTGGCTTATGACCCCTTTATAGAGTTCTCATAGGTGTTTTACCCCCTCATATTCTCAACAATATTAATATGCTTAACTCAAGAAAGTAGGTTAGAAATACATGCTTAGTATCAAAAGAAGCATAACACATTACTAGTTGCCTTCAATATTTATCACTCTCACTAGAATGATATTGTCAAATGACTAGCTAGGGAAGATTTTGAAGTATGTCCCACCTTTATAGGATCAACATGAGTCATTGAGATTTTCACATCTAACATAAAGACCTTTTAAGGCCTTTGTCAACCTAGTTTATAAATAGTTTTTTCTTGCATAAAGACCTCTATATAT
This sequence comes from Mucuna pruriens, assembly GCA_025330945.1. NCBI lineage: Eukaryota > Viridiplantae > Streptophyta > Magnoliopsida > Fabales > Fabaceae > Mucuna > Mucuna pruriens. The sequence goes on along the minus strand of JAENHJ010000350.1, from coordinate 13,614 downwards.
GCTAGATGCATGTTCGTTCATTCAAAGCACACAAATTTCCCCTTTCTTTACAAAAGTAAGTAAGTATAACCCTCGCCCCTCAATCTCATAGGCTAGATCCTTCATGAATAAGATATCACCCGAACAATATCATTACCTTTCATTGATTAGGCTACTCATTAAAATGAAACCAACACACAATCATGCATCTCATAGCATGATACAAACATCACACACAAATTCACGTGGAACAATATAATTATTAATTCACAACATAGGCTCACTTTACTCTAACATTTTTATACACCTTCAACTAAGTCATATAGTAATCATAGTAAAGTATTCTTCAAATCAAAACCTCTTCAAGCTTTAATTATTTTTACTTAAAAAAGGTTATGGGTAAAGTTCACTAACAACTTCGTCTTATCAAGAAAAATATGCAAATAAAGCTTAGAGAAAATTACAAGTAGAAGAATAAGAGTTAAGTTAGAAAATAACACTTGGAAGAAGTTCTTCTTCAACTTTAAATCCCTAGTCTATATAGGTAGGCATGAAATATAATTGTTAGAAGACCATTGTGCCTTCGTTCTTTTATTGGATAAAATGTGAATGTTGATTAATTAAATGTAGTATTAAATATTTTTCACCAACTTGTCATTTAGATAAGATAAATTAACCTACTTATCAATATCTCGTACTAATGTCGTCAAATAGAGAGCAAACATTGCTTTTATTCAAATAGCATATTGTTATGCCATAATGGTTATATCAACATAACTTTTGATGAGGTAAGTAAACATAGTGAATTTGACATTTGAGTGTGCTTCTCTGATATGCTTTGTGACTTACAAGAATACGCGTGCAAAGATTGTATATAACAAAACATTGCGTTTTATTGTACTGTCCTATTAAGGCAATTGTTTTTGTTTATTTGCTTAAAAAACACACATTTGGTTTTTCATCTAAAAAATCCTTTATACTTTTTGTTTGTTATAATAAAAACTTAACGAGGGTTATAAAGGCATTTTTGTCCTAACAAAACAAAAATTTGAAACTCATTCCCATACAGATGGACTTATACTCAACAATCCAACCAAATATAGAAGACTAGTTGATAGGATGACTTATCTAACTATCACAAAATATGGCATTCTATTTTGTCCAAACATTCAGTCGATTCACATATATGAGCCTAAAAACCTAACTAGATATTGTAATAAGAATTCACAAATACATCAAAAGCACTTCTGACCAAGGCTTACTATTTTCATCTACTAATGATCTTACTTTTTAATGGTTTTGTGATTCAGTATTAAAGGAGTTATCATGCCAAAAGAAGGTTGATCATAAGATATAATATTTTTCTTAGAAATTATCTCATTGAATGGAAATTCAATAAGCAAAATAATTGTCTATATATAATCAACATAATATGAATATCAAACTATAACTAACACAGGTTTGAGCTAACTTGGTTGTGATATATATTATGGGATTTGAAAAGTGTCACGGGTTCTCCTATACCATTATTTTGTGACAATTAGACAACTTTACATATTACACCAAATCCTATTTTTTCATGAGCATATATTAATATATACATTGAAATAAATTGTCATATTGTTGAAAAAAGCAATAAGTTAGATGATTAATTAGTTCTTCTTATGTACCAACATGCTTATGGTTAGAATATATATATATATGAAGGTATAGGTAACATATAAGAATAAGGTTGAATTGTATCTATATGATTTTTGAAAACGTTTCACAAATCTGACGGATTTAAAACACAATTTTGGACAGTCATCCAAAGGGATCGTCGAAGAGGTCATCCAAAAGGTCATCAAAGAAGTACAAAAATGTAAAATAATGTAGGGTAAGAGGAAAAATGCTAGAAAGTTTATATTGGTTCACTCTTTCAACAAAGCTATGACCAGTTCCTTCAACATGAAGAAATTTCACTAAGTCTACTAACTTACAAAGAAGTATTCCTTTCTCCATGTATTACAATCCTTAATATATCCGACATAAGAAAAACTAAGATTCTAGCACCTTTCTAGGTATTACAACCCCTGTAATCTACCTTATTACAAGAAAACCAAGTATTTTTGTCATAGTCTTTTTCAGGCTATCACACCAACTCAATGAGATTTTACAACAACCTATACTCACATAGTCAGCATATTACAATACAATTCACAAAGACTTTCCCGAGCAAAGTAAACTTTTGCAAAAAAAAAAATGAGAGTATCATCCAAAGAAACTTTGAGTTGTAAGAGAATATTGAGTATATCGAAACTTTATCTTTCTTGTTCATGTTATTATGCTTATCTCTTTTTTATTTGATGTTTTCTACTACTTATTTGAGCTTAATCAATCTCTTCTTATAAAGATGTAAAATTTGAGCATTGCTTTGCATGAAAGTGGTTGATTCTACATTAAACATTGTAGTTTTGATTTTGTTGAGCTTTTATAGAGACTCCTCTTTTTGAAGACAGAGAAAATTGTGTCAAAAAAAAGGTTGTTCTTCTTTGAATTTAAATATGTTGTCTTCTATTGACACAAGGGGGAAGCTTTATCGGTTCCATCTCATGGAGTAATGATCTGGTCTTTAGACTTGACTTGCAATAAACAAAACTTCATGCAACCCTTTGTCAATTTGAAACTACCACATTCTTAAAGTAATACATTAGGTAGAATTTCAACATTGAATCATGATAACAAGTCTCTTTTATATGAAAGAAATTATTCATGCGATAAGTTGGATAACATAAACAACTCTTTCGCTTTTAGGAGATAATTATTGGTGTAGTCGTTTCTATTTTTGACCATCTCTCTTCTAACTGGACGATAGGTTTCTCTATGGACCCAGAGTTTAGTTATAGATGGTGAACTGTCATGGACGTTAATTTCTTTTATGGATGTTTGATCACGTCTTTGGACATCAGTCTCTTTATGGACGTTGACTACATCTTTTGGACGTCGAATCCCTCTATGGACGTTGAATAAGTCTTTTAGACTATGAGTCTCGCTTTGGATCTTCCGAATACGTCCTTTGGGCGGTGAGTTTCACTATAGGCGCTATATATGTCCTATGGAAAGCAAGTTTCACATGGACATTAAATATGTCCTTTGAACGATGAGTCTCGTTGTGGATGCTAGATACGTCCTTCAGATGGTGAGCTTTCTTTTTAGATGATGAGTCTGCAGGACAACAAACTTCTTATAGACATAACAAATAAACTTCTATGTTATATTAGTTTCTCTTAAACAAATGTTTTTCAATCTTTAAGTCCAATATGTAATTCTTTTTGACATCTAGAGAACATTGGTTAATCATAGTATATTATCCATTTTCCATAATGTTTGTTATCATCAAAATACTTAGATTATTTTGGACGATAAACTTATGTTCAATAATTCCTCCTTTTTTTTATAATGACAAAAATCATGTTTACAGAGAAAAGATGATTTTTAATTCTTCATATGTGCATGATTTATTTTTAGGCTCCCCAAGATATATATCTTATATTCTACTTTTAGCTCTACAAGCTTATGGACACTATATGTTAAAAATAGTTTAATGATAGCACATACGAGTAGTCAAATTTAGAGTATATAGTTTATCATATTTTATTAGTTTATATAACATATGCATCGTAGTATTAATATAAACAGATCAGAGTAATAGAGCGTAAAAACACCATATGATAAAATGCATACTTATTAATGAATGGGTATCTTTCTCCTATCTTTTCTCCTTTACAAGTTCTCCTATTTTTTTTATCAATAAAAAGGATGGGAAGAAACACCATCATAGTCAAGAAAAGGAAAAAAAACAAAAAAAGAAAATACAAAGAAAATAGAAAATACAAAAAGAAGAATAAAAAAAGGTTAAGGATTGGGAGGTGGTGGTGGCTATTGTTGGAGGTTAAGGTATTTGAGTTGAAAAGGTGGGGATAGGTTGAGGAATAAAAGTGTCTATGATGCTAATATCCTAAAATCTTCCATTGATGAATCTTTGGTGGGAACTAAAATCCATTCATCAAAGTGGAATCTCTCATCTCCTTCAACACATGAGAAGTCCTTTTTGGACATTGTTGGAGTGTCCATCTTCTCTTGAGATTTAATGGAGCTCCCTAAGGCTTGATGGCTATGAGATTCTGTCTCCACATTGACAACCCCGTCCCTCGGTCCAATGTGCTTTTGAGAATCTTCTCTAGTAGATGTAACGTGACTATAGAGTCACTACTGGATGACTTTGCGTTGCAAGGTAAAGGGATAGCTAGTCGGTTGAATACACATCTCCTTGCGTTTGTTTTTTCAACCATGGGAAACCTGATTGGCTGGGTTTTATAACCACGACGAAGGAGTGAAATGTTGGACTCTTAAAGCAAAGCTTCCTTCAATCAACTTCGTCATCAAGTGGCCTTCAAGATTGGCATAGAAGTCAAGGGTTAGAACGTCGATGGTATGGATAGTGGTGTCGTCCAAAGTGGTTTGGATAACGGTTGAAAAAGATAATGGAGGATGGTTCAAAGGTATCCATTATTATATAGATGGTGATTTGTAATGGTGAAGGTTTCAAAAGAGAAACAAGGGTTTCAAATTCAAAGAAAGTAAAGGCGCAAAGAGTTTTAAAGATGAAGAGAACAAAGTGAATTAAAATGTTTTTTAGAAAATCATTTTAAATTTAATATAATAAAACCATTAATGGTAAAAAAAAACTTTTGTTGGTGATTTACAGCGATCAAAAAAAAAATATTTAATGATAGGTGAAACGCCTCAACTCATCGAGAAAGAGGAAAGTCACTTTCAGTTGTGACACATAAGATTTATGTTTTGACCTCACATGTGCTTTGGACACACATGCTTGGACTCACATGTGTCTAGATCTTATTACGTTTGGATTCACATGTTTTGAACACACATGTTTTTGGACTCGCATGAATTTGATGCACATGTTTCAACGCATATGCTATGGATGTTTAACCATATGAAATTTAAACTTCATTCGCTTAATGAATGTCATATAGGAGATTCCGATATGAATAAGTTTATTTTCAAGATGGGTTTTTAAATATGTTAGCTAACTAATTTTAGTATTGATAAATTTTAAGTCTAAAGTCTGTTTCGAACATAACCTATTGAAATGGTGCTTAATTTCTATATACTTAGCACGAGAATGCACATGATTTTTGGACAAATTAATTGCAAAAAGTATTATCCAAAGAAGAGGAATGTTACCTTCATAATGTCATAATCCTCCAGTTGATGCTTGATCCATAGAATCTATGAGCAACATTGTGCGATTGAATATATTTTTTCTGTTGTGGAGAGTGCCATAGTACCTTACCCCTTACTTGACCAAGATACTAGATTAGTTCCAATGAAGGCATCCTCCACTGGTAATTTTTTCTTTTCTATTCTGTCTCAACAAAAATAAACATCACTATAGCCTTTCAACCTTTGTATAATATTTAATCTACCTTTTTATCTATTTTGTCTGAGACTTAAGATTGATGTTATGGCATTAGAGTTGACATTATTTTACAATATTAAAGATTGAATTTCGAGTAACCTTGACATATTTTGGTCCACAAAAGAATTTGAATTCTCCCATCATGCTCATCTCAAACTTTTTATATTAACTCAAAATTCTTCACAAAGAGTCATCAGTAGCACCAAGAATTATGTTGTCTCACATAAATTTAATCTGTACAACAATAAAATGAATCATAATTCTTGCAAAATAGAGTGGTGTCTAATTTTCTTTTTTGAAACCATATGTCATAAGAAATGAACTCATTTTTCATACCAAGCCACGAGGTGTTTGCTTGAGTTCATAAAGTACCTTTTTCAATTTAAAAACATGATTTGGAAAAGTATCACTCTCAAAAACAGTGATTGTTTCACAAAAACTACTACATTTATTATACCATTTAGAAAAAAATGCATTGACATTCATTTGATGTAATCTCATATTATGATGAAATACAAAATGATAGCAAAATCATGACTTCTAGTCTATTTCTAAAGAGCAAAAGTTTCAGTGAAGTATTCCTCCTACTGAGAATAGCCTTGTGCTTCTATCCTGCTTTATTATGCATTAACCTTTACCATTCTCATCTAATTTATTCTTGAATATCGCTTTTGTGTCAATGATGGATTTGTCATTTTCAGTAAGTGAGACTAGCTTCATACCATTCTTCTGAAATAATCTAGTTCCTCTTGTAAAAGCGGTATCCATCCATCATCAATAAGAACCTTCTTTATGTTCTTAGGTTCAGCTAACTTAGAGTAAAGCCATTTGATCTTGATCTTTGAGTTGACTGATTTTGACTCTCCAACGTTCCCAAAGGATCTATTGTAGGATAGGTAGATGTAAATGCCAATTCATGAAGATGTCTCAACCTCTTTTTGTTTTTGGGTCTATCATCAAAGTAGTTCTTCGGATGCTGTATGCAAATCTTTGTGTTAACTCATAAAAGGTTCATTTGGCTGATAATTTTTATATTCCAGACTTAGAATCGTTAAATTTCACATGTATGGATTCTTGACTTTCAAGTCAAAAGTTATAGCTCTATATGCTTTGAGCCGTTGTTGAGTATCGATAGATATTCACTTATTAGATTTAGGATCAAACTTATCCAAATTGTCCTTAGTATTTAAAATAAAGCAATGTGATCCAGAAAATTGGAAATAAATGTTTGATTTAATACATCCTTCCATAATTCATAAGAGTCTTTTCAAAATGGGTTTTATATATTTTGTTTTGCAAATAATAAGCTATATTAACAGTTCCTCGCCTAGAAGTATTTAGGAGAGTTAAAAATCATTCAATATTGTTTCTATCATCTCTTCGAGATCTATTTTCCTTTCCGTCATTATATTAGTAGTTCTTGGACAAAAAATTATGATGAAATCCTTGTTCTTCACAAATTGTTGAAAGTTTTCATTTGGGGTGTTCCACATGGTTATACGATAGAGGCAATATGAATATATTTGTTCATTTTTAATTCATTTGCAAACATAGACAAGACTTTAAAAGACTCATCCTTGTGAGCAAGGAACATAACCTATGTCCATTTAGAATAGTCGCCATCACTACCAGTCCATAATGTTTCACCTAATGAATGGTGGGTATGCCCAAACAAATTAATATGCAGTAGTTCCAAAGGTCTAAAGTGGAAATAATAATTTTTAGACTCAAAAGACCTCTAATTTGTGTCTCTTTCGACCAGGCATCACATAACAGATCAGCTTTGTACCAATAAGGCTTGTTGAACCTCTCATGAGGTTATGCTTTTTTAGCTTGATATAAGTCTCAAGCTTATATGTCCAAGTTCTTGTGCCATCCATTGATCATCACTTATGGTTGCCAAACATGTTACATTTGATTAGTCAAGTTTGTCAAAACAATCTTATACATATTGTTCTATCTCTTAGCAAAATATTATAGAATCATTATACCTTAACTATGATTCATCCTTGATAAAGGATACATCGCCTTTCTTGTCATACACTTGACTTATGCTCAATAGATTGTTTTAAATCCTTTAACAAATAAAACATTATCTATGGATAGAAGGGATACTTAACAATCCTTCCATATCTTTCCTCTTACATTTCATTACCTCAAAGGTAACCCATCTTCCTTTCTTTGCCTGAGGTCTTGGAACATATACTCTTCACTAGATCATGTGACATGAGCACTACTATCCAGTGCAATTGCCATGATACGGGTTTTCCTTCTTACTATTAAACACATTTGCAACAAGAATAATCATTGTTTAGGTACCCCAAATTTTCTTAGGTCCTTTGGTTAATCTTTGAGGTTTGGATAATACTTTTTGGATGCTCTCTCTGGTTATAGGATTTGGGTCCAAACTTTCTATAAAGTTGAACAATGAATGTTGGTTTTCTTTTTATTTTCAAAACCTAAGTTGGATTTGTCATGTGGACTTCATATTTTAGCAACATGTTTAAATTTTTGTACCATTGACAAATTTGGCTAGACTTTGTCTAAGACAATTACTTTTTTGAAGTTTGAATTACTTCAAAAGTTTTGTGGAATTTAGATAATTCATTGGTTTGTTCTTCTTTCAACTTTTCATTTTCATTCTTAAGGATACTATTTTCTTTTTCGAAGAATTCAAAATCTTTGGACAATTTGATAATTTTTGTTCTTTGCATTCTAGAGAAAGAGTTGAGAGTTCGAAACAGTTCGATGTTATTTGTAAATATCTGCTTATTTGAATTTACTCTTCTATCATTTCATTCTGACAGGCTGCCATCAATCATAAGTTTGCTCTTCATCTTCATCTTCATGATGACAAGTCAAGATCTTCCTAGTAGCAATAATACTTTTCTTCCTTTCAAGGACATTTTATATCAAGTGTCATGGTTTCACATTCAGGCACAAACACATGCATCCTATCTTTAGATTCCTTGGCGTGTTTTCTAAAGTTGTTCTTCCATCTTGATCGTCTCAGGCTTCTAAATAGATTGGATCTTCCTGGAGATGAAAGAAAATCCATCCTCATCAAAATAATCTTCATCTGATGTGTCTTCACATGATTCCTCTACCTTGAAGGCTTTAACATTTAGCCTTTAAGAGTTCTCTCTAAGTTTGACAAACTTCCTTTCCTTACCCTTCATCTTTGCTTAACTCCATCTCATGAATTTTGAAACATACCAAAAATTCTTCATTAAGCCTTAAGGTCTTAGCACCTCAACACATGTGGTGTCCATCTTCAGCAAACCTTAAAAAATTTGTTATGATCATAATTATCATAAGATTTTTCTAGTTACATAAGATTACAATAAATTGATATCCAACCATATCCATAGTTTCATTATCTTCCAAACAACTTACGCAATAGCATCTAATTAGAGTCTCTACCTGATACATACCTTCAACAAAAGTGTCCACATTTCTTGGACTACTTATAACCATGGACTCTCTACATTGTGATTCCATTAACACACATGAGAAAGTCACCAGTCCAACACACCCCCTTCCACTAGAAGATCTTGGAATCTACTTTCTTTCTTTTAGACTAATTTCCATTTTCAACTATGTCCCACATGTCAGCTAGACATGCATCAAAGAATGTCATCATTCTTGTTTCCAACACAATAGTTTTGGCCTTGAACAGTATGTTCACTAAATGTCCTAGTTCCATATTCAGATCATTTCACTATTAAATGTTCAACCCCTAGGATGATCTTTGATACCAATTCAAGTACATACAACACACAAAAAGAGGGATTGAAGGTGTGATTTTGAAAGCATTTCCAAACGATAGATTATAAGCACTGATACTCCCAAAGGACCGCCTAAGAGGTCGCCTAAAGAGAGAATATAGAAGTAGGATAAGATGAAAGCATATAGTTTATAATGCTTCTCTTTCAATAAAGGTATGTCTAGTCCCCAATACGAAACACTAAGTTTCCGAACCTAAACAAGATTTTCCACCTCTGTAACAGTTACAAGAAAATCAAATATTTCTACCTCTTTAGGCATTACAACTCTTGTAATCTATTCTATTATAAGAAACCAAGTATTCTTTAACACTTAGCCTCTTTGGGCTACCACACCAACTCTATGAGTTTACAACAACATCCACTTACATAGAACAAACACAATACAACACAAGTTCGCAAACCTTATAAAAAAGAACAGAGCCATCCAAAGCAACTTTAATACAAGAAAATATCGAGTATAACATCATCTTCTTATTCACATTGCCTCCTTCTTTGACGTTTTCTCTTGCTCGGCTGATCAACCTTCATACAAGACAAAATTTGCATAAGGAGTGATCGAGCTAGCATATTCTGATTTCACAAGATTTATAGAGCCCCTCTCTCAAACAAAACTCCACAACTTAACGTGTTGCCTTCTATCGACAGCATATATCGGCCTCTCATCAATACGATCCCGCACAGACTTGACTTTAAATAAAACTTCACGAAAAAATTTTATCAATCTGAAAACTACCACATTCTAGAACAATCATTAAACAATTCATATAAATATTATTATAAAAAGCAAAACGATTCACACGATAAGTTAGATAACAAACAACTATTCACAATACTTCCTGAATGGAATAGCCAACATTAGCTTTGGACGACCTTCTTCTGACAACAAGCCATGACACCAAGCTCATATAAAATAACCCTACGGATGTTAACTCTTATATGATGCTTATTCCCACGCACGCCATCTCCAGACGCCGACCACTTTAGATCGCCAGACACTCAAATACCAAACGCCGTTAATGCTGAATCTTCCAACCCAATACGCCCGACGACGCAAAACATACGCCACCACAAATCACAACTAACAAGTCCTTCAGTACAAAACTATTAAAACACACTTTAACTAATTAATACTATAAACGCCGAAACACATGACAAATCCCAATACCATAATATATACACATCTCAGAACAATGAAGAACCTCCATACGATGAAAAATAACACATAAATAAAATTTTCTTCTAAAAACTAACAACCATTCAATAACACATAATCTTCAAATCTAGAGAAACATCTAAGACATATATTATACATTCATAATATTATCAAAACATTCAATCAACTCACATCCAACACAAAACGTACAAAAATTTCGGAAAAGACTTTTAAGACACTAAGCAACAAGATGAGACTCAATATTCACTCCCAAATACTCACTCCAACCTACGTGAGCAACAAAATATTAATCTCAAAACAATATACTTAATTTCTAAGGCAACTTGATCCTGTAAATATCCATTTTCTAAATATAATACAAATATAATATAATTAGAAATTAATCACAAAACTACTTTCAAATATATAAACCAGTCATATGTTAATGTACTTCACCTCTGACTTATCAATACAATATATTTTATTTATATTATTCACAATATTTCCTCTAAGTCCGATTACTAACATGGTGTCAAATCACTCTGTATGGTTATTCGTTGCTAAAGTTTTTTCTTTCCTTCTTCATATTTATACACAAAAACACCTCAATCAAACCTACTTCTTTACGTCTCATAATTCAGATTCAAAACCAGATCCCATAAACTTTCCCCTTTCATCCTTTTACAAACTTCCCTTTCACTTCTGAATTTTTCCTTAATTTCTGCACCCTTTCCGTCACAATTTCAACCGCCACGCATTCACAACAACTAGCTACAATAATCAAGCATTCGTCCCTCTCATTTCCCATCTAACAACATTGACCTTTGCTCAAGATTCCCTCTCTCATAACGCTTTCAACCAGAACAGGTGATAAATCATGTTGATTTTAGAAAATGATTTCAATTTGTACCTCATTTTGTTTTTACCTTTGTTCAACTATTTTTATTTGAACAACTTTGTATTTTAAAAATCTGTTGTAACGTAACATCTGTTGCATATTCTGAATGGATCTTTCTTTGTTTTCTTGCCTGTTTATTGCTCCTCAAGTCCTATTTTTATCATCTTCTGTTCGTTAACTTAAACATAAACCTCCAGCATTGTTAATAGTTTCAAAGATAAGATCTCAGAGGCTCTGCTTTTGATTCAGTGGCCCAAATAATGTTGAACAACTTTGCTTTTTCTTTAGTATTAGTAATGACCAAAATTCAGATAATATTTATTTGGCTAATTTTTTCTTTTATTTTCATCAATAAGGTACTCTAAATGAGCTTATTGTATGTATGTTATTGATGATTGTTTATCTTCTCCTGTTTTTTTCAAACAGTTCTATCAATTGAGAATACGAAAATAATAATCATAATTGAAATTAATGAGCAATCATTCAATTTATGTTCAAGGATATCCTACAAGCCATATAAAAGAAGGCACAAAAGATAGTAGCATTTTATACATTTTGCTGCACTGGCCAATATACACAAGACCTTTGGCTTGTCTTGAGTATATCATGGTGTTGAACTTCTGATCCTCCTCATCCTTCTGATCCTCGAACCTTCCTCATGATCAAGCCCTAAAGTGTACTGCCTTTTCATATATGCATCATCTTGATAGGGTTGACTCGATTCTCCATCGAACTCCGCCATGAACCACTCAAGAACTTAAGAAAGCCTATAGCTGTCAGTAGAAGAAACAAGTAAAAGAAAATGAAAAATGTGGTAAAGAAAGAAAGAAGCCACTAGCTTTAAATGAAAATATTGATTCACCATGAGCACATGGATGTGATATAATCTAGCACAAAAGAGAACTCAAAAAGTGCAATGACGCCACTTATTTTGTTAAAAAATGAATAAATTTTACACCCTTGCATGGGACTTTTATAGCAGGATTAGTGACTAAGTGGACTTCATTAATCATACCTAAGGTCCATATAAGTCTGAAACACATAGGTCCAATAAAAAACTAGCCCCAACACCCTTACACAAAACAAGACAGCCTTAGCCAATGATTTAAAGACCGAAAATGGCCAAAAAGTTTAAATAATCAATCATTTCTCTTAGTATATCCTATCCACAAACTAAAATAAAAAAAAGATATTGAGCATTCCCAGCCCCATATATTACCTTCACAACCGATCACACAATATACAATAGACCTTATCACGTATCACGAGCATTGTCACCGGCTGAACTCCTCAATCCTCCTCACAAAACCTTCAAGTGTGATTGTCCTTTCATATAACATCACTTAACTAACTGTTTGTTTATTATTGTTCTTGTATTTTGTGCACGCAGTGTTCAACATACCTAGACTCATCTCTTTCATAAATGAATATCATATTCTTCCCAACAAAATATATTTATATGCTGAACCAAACGAGTTAATAAGTAGATTAGTATAAATACGGCTTGTAAATTTAAAAACTCAGATAAAGCAATTTCATAAGGCCCTGAGAAGAAATCAAAAGTAACAACCCTGTATATGTTTAGATATAATATAACCAAAACTCATGTGAGGCTTCCTTCGATCATCAAAAATAAATATCCTATTTATGTTCTCTCACTATCAAGCTGTAGCCTTGATGCCTTCCATTCTCTATCTTTAAAAAGTGCTCGGTTTAGATATGATGCAGAGTTGATAGCACCAAAAAACAAAAACACAAAGCAACAATTAGACATAAAATGAAACCAAAAATATGTAATTTCGTGGGAAAAATAAGTTTATATAAACTCTATCTCATATTCAATTTAATATATATATATATATATATATATATACATATATAACTAATATTAATTTGATTCAGTTTTCTAAATCATTTCTCTACCCTGTTGCAGGATTTAATTGTTAATTTGAGGAAGAATTTATTTCAACACTTTAATAACTATAAGATAGGTTAGAAACTTAAAACAATGTAAATAACTTTTCTCTCTCAGCTTCCCTTGCTGGCTTTCCCGATCTTCCATATACACGAGCATAGGCAAGTCCATGTGTTAAATGTGTGTCTACATGTATAATTTTGGTGACAAATACAGAATAAAATCGTAACTTAAAATCTTTGTGGTATCTACTCCCCTGAATTCTTCCAGGATAAACATTCACAATCCACTTGAATTTTAACATTCATTGCACTCAAGTCTTAACCAGCAATACCAAAAACTAAAAAGAATACCATTGAGTTGGCTAACATGCTCTTAGATAATTTTATGATACAAAAG
>JAENHJ010000349.1:0-49472 GCA_025330945.1 Mucuna pruriens | reverse complement strand
GTGAGTGCTGTTGAGGTGGCTCCCAGTTGGATAGCTGATGTGGTCAATGGTAGGCCACTCTTGCATTGGGCTGCTGGGCCTAGTCAGGATTGCAGGTTTGGAGTCGGTGCGGTGAACGACTTCATCCTCGGGCCGGAACTCCCTTGTTGACTTTGGTCGGCCTCGGCTTTGACACAAAAGAAGAAGAGTTGCACTTTTGGTGGCTAAGAAATGCAGAGTGCTACCAATTTGTATATTTCTATATATTTGAGCTCATAAAATGAATCTTAGCTAGCTAGATTCATTCTTAAGCACTGAAATAGTCTTGCAAACCTCCTGCTTAGGTGCACAAAAGATCGTATAAATTGTGACTAAAGTCATTGCTGCTCGGTAGAGATAGAACCCGATATGGTCTTGGTAAGTTCTCAGTGGTATTAGTCTGAGCCAATTTACAATGCAGTTGGTGACTCTGTTTGATACTTGAAAGTAGTATGGTTGAATGCGGAGGTAAGAAGAAAGTAAGCTAAAACTATGAATGCGGTGAAAATATACTAATCTTCGATGTCTACTTGTAGTATTATTGTTATATAGCGTGCACAAGTGTCAGATTCTATTGGTCCAGATCTAGTTCAGTTTCCTCGCTCCAGTTTCACAATCTATATGTCAGCTAGAGATTCTTATGACAATCGCCAAGAGTTAGTCCATTGCCATGCAGGAATTAACATGATAATGCTGCCTCGTCGAGTGGCAGATTAAGTTCAAAGCTGATTTTAGGTTCCTAATCAACATTCGTTAAATGATTACCTACTAAACTAGTTAAAACTAGTTTTGAGGTAGAAACTTAGCTTAACATTGTTCACGTCTAAATGCGATCATAATTCAATCAAGTAACGAATTAAAAAGAAGAGGAAAAGAATAGAGATGAGAAATGCGAGAATGAAATTGATTGATAGAAAACGAAAGTGCTAAACATGGTGGTCTGCAGTCAGGATGGATCCATCTTCCACGACAATCGCCATGGTTGATGCGTGGTTCACCTCGATTAGCCTGAGCTTTGAGATCGAGATCCACCAGAGTGGGTGGAATACGTCGATTATAAACGGACTTCGACGAACCGGCTCTCCGGTCTGGACACACGCTTCCTCGATCAAGAGAAGCGCGATGCGGCATTGTGCACCGCATCGTAGATGGAGAGAGAGCGAGATAATAAGAAAATGATGACTTAATGCGTAAGAGTGTTAGTCCAAAGACCCACAAAATGTACACGGCTGCTCCTATATATACAGAGAGTGCGCTATGAACTTCGGCCCTTTATGAGAATTACAAAGTGAATTTCCTATTCTACCCTTGCATAGCATGTGTCCTTACCGTTTGCATCTAGAGTGACATCTGGTGAGGTGGCCTACTAAGTTGGATGGTTGGCGTGGATAGTGCCGTTGGGCCTTACTTATTGGGTTGCGCCTAGAGTGAGCTGCTGTGGCTGCAAGGCACGCCTGTAGAGGATGGAGTCGAGTCTCGAGTTGAGGACGCAGCTCTAGCAGCTGATCGTGAACTTCGGCTCAGATCCTGCAGAAGAAGGAAGAAGACTATTAGCTAAGACCTTCCAATTTAGTGCAGATTTGTATTTTCTCTATTTTAGGTTCATAATGTGAGTCTCGACTAGCAACGATTCGTAATGCCACAAAATAATCTTACAGCCACCAACTTCTTGAGTGCATATAAGATGCATAATCTGTGACTCCTGTCCTGCCTCCTCGATCGAAAGAGATGCATACGGAAGACACAGTTCACCAACTTATGGGTGGGCGTGAGTGAGAGAAGGGAGTAGTGTAGATGAATGACCCAGTTTTAGGTTTGAATTCCACCACACTTTTAGAACACTAGGTCTACTATATATACACGACTGGGTTCCTTGTGGCCTTATGCTAAAGCATAACAATCTTCCTGATAGAATTACAAGATTACTGAACTGTCTATTCTGCCACTTCACGTAGATTGTCGAGTGCGTTGCAAGCTTAACTTTCGGGAGTGGCGTGACAGGGTGAGTTGGACTTCAGGAGTGCCTTTTGTTTGAGATTAGCTTTTATTTGGGTCATACTTTCCTTTTTGAGTTCTTTGGGCTAGAGCCGACCTAGTCGAAAGAGGAAGAGTTGATCTAGTCAGGACTGACTTACTACTGGATCTGGGATGCTCCTAATGAAATTTGAGCGTCCTAAAGCATCCTACTGAAAATGAATCGATCTGTGGGTCAAATCCTATTTTTGCTACAAATTTTATATATTCCTTATGTTACTGTCCATAATCTGAGATGCTTAGCTAAGATGTAATGAGTCTCGATAAAACCCTTATGTAGCCCTTGTAGGGTGTATAAAATATGACTCATTAGACTCACTTTACACTTTTTGCACTCTTAGGCAAAATATATTCGACGTCGAGGAATTTGAAAGAGAAGATGTGTCGAAATGAGATTTGTAAGTTTGTGAGAACAGATTAAAGCACGCATTCATCCGACGGAATCCAAGACCATTCCAAGCAATCTGATAGAGATTAGGCTGCTCCCATCCAAGGAAAATAATAACCTACAAAGCATTAAGAGTAAGCTGAGAAGTAGCCAGGAGGCTACTCGCTTGCATATTCTCTGTCAATCTCAAGTGTTTGGAGTTTTGTATGCTACTGCTTTCGACATCTATGTCCAGTGGCATTTACCAAATTTTGACTAGTGATCTCCTTCTACACCTCAGCAAACACATGCAGTAATGATAAAAATGACTTTCTTTTAGGCATGTAATGTGGCGCGGGTTAAAAGGCAGGATACGAGCGGAGTGAGTTGCTAACCATAAGGAAGAGAGAGAGGCTTGATGGGGAATGAGTACGTAGCATGAAAGGTATTCGAGGACACTTCTGAGTCTTTTCAATAACATACTTGCTCACTTTGCACTTTCTTTCTCGCTTGAATTTTCTTTCTTCCCTTCTCGGCTGTTTTGCAACTTTGTGCTACATTTTTGTTGCAACTTCTAACTCTTTTCTTTTCTTGTTTTGTCTATAATTTTGATGTTCTTTCTTTTTCTTTTCAACCTTTTTAGATACATTACTCTTCTTGTATGTCTAGATTGTCTCTCCACACTTAAAGATGAGACCATTCCCAAATGGTTCAAAAATCCTCCTAACCCCTAAGGTTGAGGTTGATCATAGTTTTTAGGCTTTGGCTTGTAATGGAGTTGAGATCGAAAAATAGTTATTCAGAGCTCAAAGAGGGTAAAAGGGATTTATGCAGTAGGTCGATTTGGCTCGTGAAAGCTTGTTAGAAAGGTAACAGATCGTCCATAGTAGTCCTGCATGTGAAACTAGATGTATCCAAAGAGTCAAAAGGCAAGACCTAGAGTACCACGGTTATCATGGATCTGCAAACATACGAGAGAGAGAATGACAAGATAGAGCGATTTATATATACAAAGGCTCGAAGTCTCACCCACGGATGATTACTCCTATCACATCGAGGTTCTACTTTTCAATTTTTCAGTCACTCATTGCCCACAAAGATGCAGAAATTTCCTCTGTCAAGTAGTTGAAAAGGAATTCCTTCCTCGAGGTTATTGAGTGCACCTTTGACTATCTTCGTCTTTAAAAAGAAATCCATTTAAATACTTTTTCAAAGCATTTTTCTTCGGCGTCAGAGATCAGAAATCAGTTAAAGAGAAAACAAAATATGAAAATAGAAATTACAGAACTATAGTCGAGTTTGGATCACGTTAAAGATGGAATCGGATCAGCGTGGACTCGACTGACAATTTTTATTTGAAAAGAAAAGCAAAACTTAACTAGAATGAATTTAATACACGAAATATAATTCCGAATAGAAAAACAAAGACTTGAAAAAGCAAAATGGAGCCGTGTAGAGTCTGATCAAAGCGAGTTGATATGTAAGCCCGAGGTGAGAAAGCCTCGGATGACCGCCTCTCATGAATGATGCGTGTCCTTAATGCATGACATGAACTACAAGAGGGGATTCTGAGGCTGGCTCAGGTGTTCCATTTGAGCGACCGTGTAATGAAATGCTCTCCGTCTTGCCACGCTGTGCACTGGATCTTCTTGGAAAGGTTTGATATGATGCCCATTGACTTAGAATGTTGTTTATTTTCATCTTTCGAATTTCCAATACATCATAGAGGAAAAACATTAAGTGATAACAAATGGTCCATCCCGTTTGGAATGGAGCTTACCCTCTGATGAGCTAAGCATGAATTAAACAAAAGCACTTTCTAGCGGCTCAAAACTCCTTCGATCGGATGCTGTTCATCATGAAATTGCTTGACCTTTATCGGCCTTAGATCCATGGAGTTCTCGAATGCTTCCAAGCGGAGTTTCTTCTACAGTTCTTGTGTTCGACTTCCTTTGTGGCTTGGTCGTAGGCCGGGTTGCGTGCTTGGCAATGCTGTTAAGCTCGATGTTCTATTTTGATCGGGAGATGACAGGCTTTTCTGAAAAGCAATTTGGTAAGGGAGACATCGCGGCCAGTTTGATGCAGCAGTTCTATAGTGCCCACGTAGGCGTCCTCGAGAATCTGGCTCTCTAGTCCTTGTGCACGTCTTTTCTAGTATTTTCTTGATTTCCCTATTGATTACTTCAGCTTGGCCATTTGTCTAGGGTTTGGTATGCTGTGGCAGCTTGATGCACCACTCAACACTTGTGGAGTAAGGAGGACATGGCTCTGTTGCGAAAAGTAGCTCCCTTGGTCACTTATGAGAGCTTTCGGCTGCAAGCACCGTCGAATATTTGGAGTTTCATAAAATCCTACTGACTGGCATCGTGGTCGTGGTGGCTATGGCCTTTACCCATTTGCAATACATAATCGGCGACAAAGCAAAAATGTATGGTATCCATTAGGGTGGGAATGACACAACCAAATCAATACCTCGAGCATTAAAAGTTCATAGAACAAGATGGGTTGTTGAGAATTTCGTGTCTTACTGCTTGCAGTCGTTTCCTACTTTACGGCATGCAGGTGGAGATGAATTGATAAGCGTCTTTGAAAATGGTGGGCCAATAGAACATGATCAAAGCAGCTTTTCAGAGTAGATGCGAGATGGATCTATAATGGCCGCCTCCGGATGCTTGCATGACAAAATTGGAGGACCAATTTGATCTCGATGATGCAGGATGCACCTGCCAAATGACTTGATCATTGTAGAGGTCACCTACAAAAGGTATGGATCATCCACATATGTAATACTTGGCATCACTTTTAAAGTCTTTTCTTTGTATAGTTGAGATGCATACAGTCTGAGAATTGAGATGCGGGGAACAAAATTGCAGAATGATACGCAAACCATGAGTGTGGCTGTGTTGATATGCGGCTTGATTTCATACACTTGCAATTCATCTCTCGAAGATGAGAGATCGGGTCACTCTCCCATCTCTGATGCAGCTCCAGAGTGATGCGCTATTGAATTCTTGCGTTCGTTCTTGTCTTTGATCTCTCTATGTTGAATTCTTGGAGAAGTCCATCCACCCGAATCGGTCACTGACTTTGCATCCGAACTTCTTCAGCAGGAATTTCGGGGCAGCGCGATGGAAATTAGAAAACAATGATTTTGGAGCCAAGTAGATAAGAATAGAAATTTGTCCACGTAGCGCAATTTCTAGCAGCTCCTTTTCAGGTGTTGTGTAATTCCAACTAGAGTCGAGTCCATTGTTCGGGATGCATACACAATCACATGCATCTTGTTTGCTTGAGCTTCCGACTCACTTTTGGCCTAAAGACTGGCTCCTATCTTTGAGTGGAGGTACGTCGCGCATAAGCTTAAATGGATGCTCCTAGTTTGGGTGCTTGAGAGACAGAGATGTGAGTCAGTTCTTTGGCTCCTGGAATGCTTCACACTTCAGGCTAGTTGAATTTGAAATCCGCGTCCTTCTGCATTGCAGTTTGGACAAAGGCGAGGGGCAATTTTGCTAAAATTCTTGATAAATCTTCTATAAAACCTGCATGTCTGCAGAATGAGTGAGCTCGCACGATGCGGGTTAGGAAGAAGAAGGTGATGATATCGATCGTCGATTTGTCAGCCTCGTGCCTCACATTGGATACAAAGGTGTCTGACACCATTGTGCATCGTGAAATGGCATTTCAGAGTTCAGAGCATGCAGTTTGTGTCTAGCCATCTAGATTAACACCTTGGATAGATTTTTCGGACATGCATCCAGATGAATTACATGCTGTATGAAGTCGTCATAAGAGACTTTCCATGCAATCTTGTAGCAGAGTCAGAAAGAGATGCTTGTCGATGCAGTGTTGAAAGAGCGTGCTCGGCGTGTGCATGGGCCAAAGCTTGACATGCGTGTAGCACGCAAAAGGTAGAGATGGGCAGAAGTAAAAGGTGGTCTTGTGTTGTTGGTCTTAGGTGCAGTGTGGAGTTTGCATGTATTTGGAGAATCCATCTAGAAAGCGATGTCATAGGATTTTCTGCTAGTTTTTCGGGGACTTGATCGATGAAGCAAAGGAGGCTAGGGTCATACAAGTTTCCTGGTTTAATTTTCTATAGTCGATACAAACTCGCCAGACTGTTACGAGGTCAGCATGAGTACCCGATTCATCGTGCTGGTTCTTCGTGAGTCGTCTAAACTTCTTAGGTACTACTTGCTAGAACTAACCCACTAGTTGTGAAAGAGGATGGGATAGATAATCCGGCTGACAGCAGTTTTTGTCAACTTCTTTCTTGACCACGTCTAGGATGGTCGATTAGGCCTCCTTTGTTGTTGCCTTATGGGACTTGGGCTACCTCCTCCATTAAGATTCTACATCGCAGATGGAGGGCTTATTCTTGGAAGGTCGAGATAATTTTCCACTCTATTGCCTTTTATAGTGCCTTAAGACTTTCAACGAGTGCTCGGCTAGGCTCTTGGTGGAGGTTGTTGGCTTTAGTATCCTATTTGGGAAGTTGCTGGATTATCGTCTAAATAGGCATACTTTCAAGTGACTTAGCAATGACCTTGAGCTCTTCGGTTGGTAAATGTGGTGGGAAAGTTTCGGTGCTTGATCACCGCCTTCCAGCTGGTGACTCGGTGCTGGATTCGGCACTTTGTGTCGTAGAAATGCGATCTCGACCTTTATTTGCTTTGGCTTTGATTGGCGAGATTGGGATTCGACTCTGGCTGCATGTTCGAGTCAGACTCGAGCATGTGTCTCTTCGTACTGAGTCCGATCTCATCTGCGTCTCGACTTCCAACCTCGGTGGCGAATCGGACTCGACATGCGTCTCATAAATGCAAAGCAGTCGCTCTCAAACATTTTCGTCAGTCTTGTAGCCTTGGTTGGGTGAATCAGGACCTCGGCATTTGTAATTGTTGCCACTTGTGCTCGTGTTGATCTTTTGATCTCAGCAATTTGGATTCCTGCATGCTTTAGATACTTGGTTCTTCGTCAGCTAACACTACATACGTCGTCGATGAAATCCAAGAAATTCCACGAAATATTCGAAATTATAAGTTAGCGGGTCACTAATAACTTCGCGAGGTTGGACAGATTTGGCACTTCAACTCATTGCGATGGGTAAACTCCTTCCTGCGTAAACTCTTGCAGGCGACGTGATGCTTGGGCAACAAATGCATCAAAGCCCAGGTCTTGAGTTCATATGATTGAGCTAGCTCAATTTGCGGATCTTTGGATGCGCAATGGTGCAGTACACCACCTTCGACTTGGCCAGCTCTTTTCCAATGTTCACTCTTGATTCTCCATGCTCCGGTTCTTGGGATTTATTCACGACAATATGAGAATTAGAAATTTATCAAAGTTGTTACACTTAGAAAACTAGCAGTTATTGGAGTGTGTCGGCTGATCAGCAATTCAAAAGTCGAAATCTTAGTAAATCTTTTGTGGTATATTGTGATGCGTCAAGGATGGGTTTAGGCGAATGTTGATGCAAGAGGAGTAGGTTAGCAGCTTATACTTCTAGGCGATTGAAGGTCAATGAGGAGGAGCCATACCCGTGATCTTGAGTTAGCAGCTGTATGGTTTTTACTCTTAAGATTTGGAGACGATACCTATGTGGTTTAAGTTTGAGGTCTTTAGTTGATCATAAGAGCCTTAGGTACTTGTTTGATCAGGAAAGGAATTGAACATGACGCAGAGGAGATGGTTAAATTTCTTAAGGATTATGATTTTGACAGAGTTATCACTGCCAGGTAAGGCTAATGTCATCAGCGGATGCATTAAGTGAAAATCTCTCCATGTATCTTCGTTGATGATTAAGAGATGGTTCTCTTAACCCAGTTGAGGGATTTGAACTTGGCTTGTGGGGTGACTACTGGTAGTGTAAAAGTAGGAATGATTTGTATAAGTAATGATCTTTTAAAAAGATTAAAAGACTCGATTAGAGGATTCATTTTTGGTTGCTAGATGTGAAGCTATATGTCAGCGTAGTAGTGGAGAATTGCCTTGGGTGTAGATGGGGTAATGAGATTTGGTGATGTGATTTGTACCTAGTAAACCTGATCTTAGGCGTTTGATTCTTGAGGAAGGCCATAGGAGTAAGCTTAGTTTCCATCCTAGAGTAACTAAGATAGCCAACATCAATCTCAAGAAAGATGTTTGGTGGCCTAGGATGAGGAGGAATGCCAAAAAAGGACTTTGTTAGTGCTTGTCTGGTTTGTCGAAGGCTGGGTAAGATATTAAGAAACCTTGGGATTACTTCAACCTCTAAGTATACAGGTGGAGTGGGATAGCATTTCTATGGATTTTTATTGGTTGCTTTGCCTTGGTTTCATTAGAGACATGACTCTATTTGGGTTATTATAGATAGATTGACTAGAGTGCACATTTTTACCTATTAACATTAGATATCCTTTAGAAAAACTTGCTAAGATTTTACATTAGTGAAGAGATTGTAGGTTGCATAGGGTTTCATCCCAGCATAGTATCGGATAAGAACCTAGATTCACATCTAGATTTTGGGAGAGTTTACAAAAAATGTAGGAACCCAGCTTGGGTAAGTTTAGCTTATCACCCATAAACTGATTGTCAAAACAGAACTATCAATCTTTGGAGGATTTGCTTAGAGCATGTGCTAGACCGGTAGTTGGGATAGCTTATTGCCTTTGATAGAGTTTACTTAGAATAACATTTATCATTCTAGTATTAGTATGACACCTATGAGGCTTTGTCATGGTAGGAGGTGTGGACTCCTTTATGTTGAGTGTGAGTCGGGAGAAAACCTTGTGTTGGGTCGGATGTAGTGCAACAAACCACTGATAAGGTTAGATTGATTCAAGAGAGGATGAGGACAGCACAAAGTAGGCGAAGAGTTATGCGGATAAAGGAGGAAAGACTTAGAATTCAAAAAGCTTACACCTCAGTTTTGAGTGGTCCTTTCTTGGTTCTTAAAAGAGTCGGTAGCATTGCTCACAAATTAGCTTGCCTCAACATCTTTCGAATCTTCATAATGTCTTCCATGTTTCCGACTCAGAATGCGTTATTATTATTATTATTATTATCAATTTTATTTTAATTATTAATTATTGCAGAAAATTATTTTATTAAATAATTGCATTTTGAAACTAAAATATTATTATGTATTATTATTCTTAATGATGGCAGAAAATTAATTTAATATTTAAATATTTTACATTTAAATATTCATTTATTAATTTAATTAATCGGATTGAGAGGTAGCCGGGCGGAGTCGGGGTTGCCCGGCCCAACTAGAAAGGTGGAAAGGCGAGGGTTGTCAGTTTACCCTAATGGGTGTTTTTGCCATGAACAACCAGACCTAGAGGGAGAGAACACAAACCTGCAGGAGGAGGAGGCTAGGGTGTTGAATGGAAATCTGATCGCATCGGATCCTCGCTGTTCTTCGCGTCTAAGGTGCAGGGGAGATAGGTTCGGTTATGTGAATGTAGGGTATGCGAATTTGTGAAAAAGGGGCAATCCTAAGTCCCTCTAGGATCTAAATTCTCCAAATTTGTTTGGTTATTATTTCTAAAATGTTTTAATCGGTAGAAAAGATTCATCAATGGCTCGTTAACTTTGGATGACTTAATTGTGATGTAATCGTGCCTTTGGTGAAGGAAAACACTACAGAGGAATCCCAAAGGAACAAGAAGAATGACTTTGATGAACATGTTTTCTTCATTATACTTCAGAAATGCAGAAGTTCTCAATTCTATCTCACTATTTGAGTTTCATTTACATAAGAAAGAACAGTAGGGTCTTCCCATACTTATTAATAATTGTTGTTAGCTATGGTGTCTTGTGGCATTTGAAGGGGATTAAATTCTTGGATTAACGTTTTTGCCTTAATGATTTTGTTTTGAAATTGTATGGTTAATCGTCTTAATTACTTTGATTCATTGATTTGTTCTTAAGTTATTCATAGTTGAGGTTCAATTTGGGACTCTTGTGTAATGGGTGAAAGTGGGTGGAATTCAATGGTGTTTTATCTACATTTCTATGCGTTCTTATAAATGATTTATTGTAATGATGGCTAAATTGATATGATTTTTCATGATTATGGGATCATGTGAATGATGTATGAATCATGGAATGAGAATGTAGTGAGAATGCATCTGAGCATGGGCGTGAGATGCATGAGATGCATGAGATCGCTGAGAAGCCGGGACGTGGCTATAATACCCCCAGCATGTGTGGTGTTTAATAAAGGGGACCTGGCCCAAAGTGGTGTTTAACAGGGTGGACTAATGATGGGGGACATTCATATGCATGGGCCATATGTGGTGTTTAACCATGCTACATCCCTAGGCCATAGGTGGTGTTTAACGGTTGTGTAGAATGTCTTACTTGCAGACCATAGGTGGTGTTTAATTGTGTGACACACCGACCATATGGGGGTAGTTAATGGGTGTGGCCATTATTAGTGATAACTAAGGGGATTGAGGAGGTTCGCCCATGGTGTGGAGTTCAGATCGAGACTCTTAGGTGTGGTGATGAGCATATGCATTGTGCGAGCATGTGCATTTTGTAAACATGAATGGAATGTGATTGATTTTGAATGCGATGGACGTGTGATTGATATATGAGTGTTGTTAACTAGTAGTAATTAGATGCAGATAATGGGTGGGATTTGGGCTACTATCTGCATTTATGATTGAATGTTATTTCACCATACTCTTGTGGTGCCGAGTTTTTGAAGAGGCGGGGGTCTTCTTTCGATTTGTGACATGGGCTTAGGATTTAGAATAGGTAGTTCTATGTCTTTTGATATGTACTTTTTGCATCTTAAATATTTGAAAATGATGGGCATATCAATACTACTAAATGTATGAAAATTAAATGATTATATTTAAATATGTGTCAAACACATGAATGACATGTTGATTAACATTAATAATTCATGTGATAATTTTTTATGTGTACTTAATGTTTGAACATGATAATGACCATGTGAACCTTTTTATCCTTAATACAAATTGGGTTTCTTGGTTTTTCTTTTCTTGTCTTCATTTAATTACTTGATTATTTTAATTTAGTATTCGGGTAGAGGTGTCATGATAATGCTTTGTATAGATTTATCGAAATAAACTAAATTTAGCCTTAGTAAATGCAATGCTAGGTCGGTTCTATCGGGGCGTAGTGTATTGTGGGCTTTGAGTGTGGAAATCAAATTTATGCTAAAATGTAGATGGGTGTAGAATAGAATTTGACTTGGGCAGTCGATCTCGGATGGGCGACTTAGATTGGGTCTCACGGAGGCAAATTTGTCTTGGATAAACTGACTTTATGAGAGTTGGACTCGACTGGACTTGGCTGGAATTGGGCTTGAGGGGTTTTTGTTTAAAATATAGAAGATGATAGAAAGTGAAATATGTTGAAGTAATTGTGTTAAGCTACGCTAATACTTATCATACGATACATGAGTTTAGCAATGTGTTGACTTTGGTTCTTTAATGAGTGAATGGATCTCAAGCCAACCTAAGTTTCCTCGACAATCGTCGAATGTTCATCGTTGCTGTTCAGTTACTGTCGCTCTCATCGGTTGGCGGGGGAGTATGCGTGGTTGATTTTAGGTTTCCTTTAGCTGGTTGTTAGATCGATTCTAATCGACCTATTAACATTATTGATTATTGTTCTCTTGCGAGCATGAAGTACAAAGTAGCGAAATAGGATATGAATCTGAAGCAGAGAAAATATAGAAACACAAACAATTCGTTGATGAAGCGAATGTATTGATGCAAGTTCGTGGATTGTGGTAATTAGTAAACTTTATGACAATGTCATTAGAAGAATGATGATGGTTATTTAGAGAGATGGCAACTTTGGGCGGTTAGTTACCGATAGTTTGGCAAGCTAATGATTCTCCTTTGGTAATCATCACTGCCCATCCTGTGGACTTTCACTTAGTTGAGATGGAATACATATTGAGCAGAGTGCACCACCGTGAATGAAACTTTGAACTAAGTGTTGTGCGATGGTTTGTGTGAATGTTAGTTAAACTGTTAACCTAGAATGATACACGACAGCCTCTTATATGATGTTTGGCTGGATGTAGCGGACAACTATATTAGGTTAAGCATTAATCACATGTTAAGCGTTTGTCTGTGGTGATTCTCTAACTAACTTACCTAACAACTAGCTACTTTGTGAATCACGTGCTTCATTTCCGTTAAGTCATGTGCTGAATTTGCTTTTTTATACGTCTTTGAATTGCCTGCTAATCTCATGTTGTCTTGCCAGCGTTGGACATGTCCTTTTATGCATGGTGTTGGCCTCTACGTTTTGGGGCGGATGGGAGTCGGCTCGTGGTCGGTTTCATGAGAGTTGACATTGGTTGGAACTCGGCATCAGTTGGAATGGACATCCGTTCATCTTTATGTGAATTCGGTTTCTGAGTCAGTTTTGCAAATTCGGCTAGTTTTGTTGGGTTACTTCAGGTTGAAGTCGGTAGTAGGGAGTCGGTAGTAGAGTCGGCAAGGCCTTCATGTGAGGGGTTGGCCATGCGGGCAGGGTGATTTGATAATGTGAGATAGTTGGTTTTTAGGGTTGTAGTTGGCATCTCTTTGATCTGGTGACTTTAGGTAGGAGCGGTTTGGTCTCGTGGGACTTTTAGACTCCTCTTGACTGCAAATGATATGATTTGTTTGTTAGTGAAATCAACAATTAATGGTTTGTGTTTTCCTTATTTTAATGTGAGATTTGAATCTTGTTGGTTGTGTCTTGATTCTGAATATCTTGTAAGGTGTCTAAATATGAGTCATGTTAGTTTGACCCTCTTCATCACATAATTGGTGGTGAGGTGTAGCTAGGAAGGGGTGTGATACTGCAAGGACACTCGGCGCGAGTCGGCGCGGGCGGGCGTGGGTAAGTGTCGATGAGTAAAGCATACTTGGTATGGGTGTGACTGCTTGTTTATGGGAGTTGGACTTGGGTGGGCAACGACCCGTAAAATGGTTTTAGGGATATACTCTGGGTTATGTATTGTTTGGCATTGAATGGATAGAGGTGTGTCGGCAGAGGTTGAGACATGCTGAGAGGTTATCGGTAGCGTGTACAAAAATAAGCAAAAATTTTTTAGAGGATGGAAACCATATTCTAACTATTTTAGAGATGAAAAATATTTTTTTTTCTTCTAAGGTTAATGGTCAGTGAATCGGTTGGGTTTGTGAGTCGATTCTGGCATAGAGAGGGTATTAACACTCTATAATATTTGTTTAAACAATGAATTTGTCTCTAATTAATTAAGCATATTATTGTAATTTTAAATGTTATCTCATGCTCAAAATAATTAAAATAAACAATTACAGTTTGTTTATTTAGATGGAGATTAAATATTAGTATTTTTATTATTATGAGAAAGATACTTCAAAATATATATTTTATCTTTTAACTCGATATGGTTAAGGATTACGCTCTATACATCTCAGATGCTGATCAAAAATCGAGAACTCACGCTTCTATTAATAAATAATATGTGTGTTAATAGTTTTATAATTCTATTTTATTTTAGGATTTTGTCATCACTTGTTTTATATATCCAGGAATATAAATTGACGAAAAGTGTGCATCCCAGTAGATCTATTAGACATTTTAAATTTGATTTTAACATTCTTTTATTCTTGTAATTGATTTAATTTTGGTTTTAAACTTTAATATATAGAAGAGTTTAGTGGCGTTAAGTTGTCACCACTCATGTCTCAAAATTTTAAAATTAAAGATGTCTTACGTCAATTAGTCATTTTTCTTTGCAAATTTCTTTGACACCATTAACTTTGAATTGAACTATAAATAACATATTCTCAGTATAGAATAATTTTAATGTATATGAAATGTGTCATTATTAAAGAATTTATTATAGAAAGAAAGTATAAGTAATCCTTAAACTTTTTAAAGATTATGTCGTCATTATTTCTGAGTCAGGTCAGATCAGCAGAACCAACTCACGACTAGGGAGTGTGGTGAAGACCTAGAGACTAAGTCTCGTAAATCACTAGACTAAATCATTCTTTGCTAAATATATAATGCAAATATATATATTAATTTTATCTATTTAGGCAGAATGATAGCAATTCGATTCGTAATGCACCAATTCAACCAATGACTTATTGTCTTGACTAAAGTTGATGACAGATTTGGGTTTTAAAACACTAATAATTATGATACTCTTTCTATTTTCTATGTTCACATCACTGATAGTTATTATTACTCACTAGAAAGGTAGAAATCGAGAGATATTCAAAATACTTTGATTTAATAGAATTGTTGTTATATATTCAATACTTTATTATTTGTATTTTAAATCAAGATTTTTGTGCTATTGTTTTACTAACTAATTTATTTTATTAATCTTGTAGTGAAACAGAGGAAACTCAGGGATGAAGTTTCACATGCTTATATGTACAACTAAAAGAAATATGTAAAATGAAAGCACAATGGACTTAGACGCACAGTGAAAAGAAAATAAATTCCTAATAAACTAGGCCCATAGTCGATTATATCACACACAAGTCAGATCGTTACATCAAATCTAGCAATTGTTAATATGAACCTAGAAGTATATGGGCGGGACAGACGTCCTTGTA
Organism: Mucuna pruriens; assembly: GCA_025330945.1. Lineage (NCBI taxonomy): Eukaryota > Viridiplantae > Streptophyta > Magnoliopsida > Fabales > Fabaceae > Mucuna > Mucuna pruriens. The sequence continues at coordinate 34,472 of JAENHJ010000349.1, read as the reverse complement.
GTGCCTCAGAATATAACAGAAAGAACAGATATTATTGTAAAGCCAAGTGAAATAGACCTTGCAGATGATGCTACATGCGGAAGAGGTTGTGATCCAAAAGAGATTTAGTGAGAGAGAAATGGTAGAAAGCAGAGTGAATCGTGGCTGTGTCAGTTTGTTTCGACATAGAGCTTAAAATGGACAAGGCGTGTGGGAGAGAAATAATGGGATCGGAGACGGAGGTGGGTACCCTCTGTTTTTGATGAAGTGCAGGCATAGGAAGTAGGAAAAGGAAGAAGAAATTGAAGAGAGAGGAAAGAAGGATGGTGAAATCATGCAAATGTCTGTCTTCAAAGCGCAACGGTGAGTGCTTTGCTCGATTTCAAATGTAAGTCCTTCTTCTAATTGTGACTACTTCACTTATCCACTTCCTATCTTAGAGTGCTTGTTCCTAGATTGTGTGGAGAGATGACTGCATGGTCGTAGTGATGGCACCAAACAGTGGAGACACTGGTGATGACGAAAGTAGATACTACTCTATCAATTTTGGTTTTAGTTCAGGAAATACTAGTACGTTTTAGGCTTCTTACCCAAGTTTTCAATTTGTATATATGTATTATTTGAGGTTTTATTTTGTGAGCAAAGGAATTTGTTAGTATACTTTAATGATGATGAGTGCATTGACAACTACCGTTTTTGTGCACATCTCATATTCATGCATTGCATTATTTCCATGCAAAACCAAAGGGTTTCAAAAGGCAACAACATACAATTATACAGAAACATGCATTTTAAAATCTTGTGAAGATTCTATTGTTGCCTTTGTCGTTTCTTAGCTTCTACAATTCTACGAACTATAATTTTTTGGTCTTGTCCAATTAAACTATATTTATAAACTTTTTTTTAATTTTAATATCTTGTGCCTTTGGGTAGCAAAATTGGTGAAGTTAGTTACAGGTGCTTGTTAGTTGGCTGGTAGAGGCTGAAATTTTTGTTTGTTTTCATGTTTAATGTGTTGTGTAACTCTCAGTAAAAAAATTGATTTTAACGACCAAAATAATTGGTGGTGATTTGAAATTAGTGGTTAAAGTCTTTCACGTGTAATTAGCGGCGAAGTTGTTGGTATTGTAATAGTTATTTAGTAGCAATAATTTGCGATTAAATTTAGTGAATGTAAGAATCGAACATTTGGTGGCTATTTGGGTCCTAGTTTTAAAATGATTTTTAAAAACTAAAAAATGATAGCAGAATCGTTCGTTAAATTAATGATAATTTGTAATTTAAAACAAATGATATAAATCAGTTGTTAATTTGTTTGAAATATAATTGATAAAATTATCACCTTTAAATTTTACCTTTTTCCTTTCTTTTTTAAATTAGTAATATATATTACTAACCTAAACCTGTTAAATATTTGTAAAATTAAAATTAAATAATTTTCAATCAATATTTAGTTACTTTATAAAATAGAAATTGAAAAAAGCTAAAAATTGGTTGCTATTAAATTAACTTGTTGAAATTAATTTTTTCAGTTTGTTATTAATAATAGGACCCAATGTAGGCAAATAGAGGAGATCAAAAATCAGACCTCGTTCATTGGGTTTTAACAAATTTTTTTTTTTTGTTACTTTTTGTAGCATGTTGTTCCTTAAAAAACAGGATATCATTATAGGGACCTTCAACAATGTAGATCTTCAAATCTTGAATATATTCATAAAAATCAAACAAATATTGGACCACAGATTAAAGTTGATATTAATTAAAATTCTGTTTTTTCAATTACATGTTTTTGTTTTGATTAGATTGAATTAATTTTAAAATTAAAGTGTTTATTTTCCGTTCAAGTAGCTAATTGATCATAAAGATTCCTTTTTATTTTGTGGTTTTTAATTCGTTAATTTAAAGTTGTTTGTTGTCTTAATTATTTCCTTTTTATTTTTTTAGTTCTTTGTATTTAGTTATCTATATGATTCGATCGTTAAAAATTACTTTTTTATTAATTTTTGAAAGTCATATTTTTTGGTCTCTACATCATTATTGGTTTTTTTAGTGTAGATTCTGAACTTTCAATTTTTCTTCTAATTGCTAATTGATCATTAACAAAAACATTTTTAATTATTCATATTTTTGGTTTATATAGTGTCGATTTGTATTTTGTTTGCATTATGTAATTTTGATTTTTTATTACATGTGGATTTCACAAACATTTTTATTTTAAATTGGCTATTAAAAGCAATGAAACAAAATAAATAAATAATGGATTATTGGACTTAGTGGTTTTTGTAGTTAATCTTTCTTATTTTTCAATTTAATTTTCATTATGATGTTTCTATCTTGTCAATTATTTGGGCTATAGGCACTTAAATTGGCTAAGATAAACATATGACTCACTTCTTTAACTTCTGACTTCGTTCAACCGTCTTCATTGTAAAGGTGCAGGAGTGAAGTGGAGCCTTTACTGCAACTTTGTTGCGATATCTTGGTTGGTGAGCCTTTGGGCTGAGATTCCTCTAGTCAGACCACCTTCCTTGGCATTCAAGGCTTGTATTAAATAATAGTTGATTAGTAGGGTTAGAGGAAGTTGAGCATTTTGGGGACTAATTTGGTTTGGTTTCTTGGATCTAAGTTTCTTCTCTTTTCCTTTGGTTCTTGCTGTATGGTGCTGTGTTTTCAATGAATTGTCATGAAAGGCTAAGCTATCTTATCAATTTAATGTTTCTGAATTGTAGTTGGTTGAGTTCTTGAATCTTTCTTTATGCTTAAATTCTATTATGTTCTTTTTCTTTCCAATTCTTGATCAGTTCTCATTCTGATTTTGTGAAGTTTTGGACTCTATTATATATGTTAGGTAATCGATTGATCACCTAAAATCAACCAATTATGAACTTGAATCCCAATGCTAATTAGGGACTTTGATTTGTGATATCAATTTGTATGGTTGAAGATTGAATTGATTATCTAACGAATCTTGGATTGATGTGAATTTGTACCTTATAAGAACCATGATAGTTATAATTGCATGATTGAATCCTTGAATTGATATTTTTTAGTTAAGTTTTTGATAATTTTTTTTGCATAATTCTGTTTAGTTAAATTATATTTTGCATTTTTTTTCTGCATAATTCTCTGCATGATTCTGTTTACACCCTTTTGTACAAGAACATAAGACTCTTATACAAAATAAAAATGAGAATTTCTCTCTCAAGTTTCTTGTGTTTCAAGCAACAATCAATTCTATTATGAACTCAAAGTTTATCATACAAAGGGTGGGAATGTGCCTTTATAGACTTCCTTCATGCCTAAGGTGTGTTTGGATGATAGCATAACACATTCTGCTATCTGAAACATCTTTGCTAGACTATCTCATTTTAGAAATAAGAATATCTATTCAATACAAAATGAAACAAGTACATAGCTAGTAGTCTTACTAAAAATAACAAATGAACTCAAATGAAATTCAAACAATATTTTCATGCTTCTAAAAGTTAAAGAGTATGCCCATACAATATATAGGACTAGACTTGGGCAGGCATGAGTGCTCCAGCTCTTGAGAGATTCCACTTTCTGACGATGCATCATGCCTAGATCACCTCGAAAGACCAATGAGGTGTCAACAATCTCACTCTAGTCTCCAAGCACGCCATTCCAATAAATCATAGCAACAACAGAATGCCGGAGTTAAGGAGATTCATCATCCCTAGAGGACTGCTGATGACAGTAGCAACCAGATAGCTTGGAGTTCCAGCCAGACCATGAGCTCTAACAACATGCAATTTCAGCAAAATATGGGCATACCATCCAGGACCTTGCAAGATGTAAATAGGACAGATAGCTAGTACTGCTTGGGCCATTTGTACGGCTGGATCTGACAACTTACCATCCTGAGCAATTTCCCAAATCAGGAGAGATGCATGGTGCTTATCTTTGAGAAGTGGAAAAGAATTGCCTCGGCTAGCACTGATAAGCATTTATCGAGATCAGCCAATGCCAACTCTAGGCAAATGACGACTCACAGATGCTACGTAGATAAAACTGTCCCATTGCTTTCAACTTGAACTCCCTCAGCAGAGGCATGAATCTAGTGAAGAACTACTGAAGATGTTTCGGAAGGGTAGTCAACATTCCAACTCCTTGATGCTGATAAAAAGCTGATTCCTAAATGCCTTAAAGTTCCTCGAGGCTGTGTGTGTGCAGAAGAGGAAAGAATGAAAGAAATGTAGGAAGTGGGTATAGATCGTCGCGATTGACTAGACAGCGAAGATTTCACTGCGGCGGAGCACGAAATTGCACAGAAATGCCAGACCCGGGTGTATTACCGTCATGCAGCGCAGATGCCATGTTGGACCTAGGGCTTTAGTTAACCTGCATGCCAACATCAATCTACAGATCCTTGAATGACAGTCCAGGACCAATGAGGATGACAATACAGCTAGCAAAGCAAAAGTGTTGTTCATACCTTAGGTGTTCTCGAAGATAATGCACTTTGTCTTCAGGATTAACGTATGGAGCTCGAGACATCTAGGTAAGATCACCCTGATATCTTAGTGACCATCCATATCACGTTTAGACCAAAGGTCCATGTATGTTGGTTCTCTCGATGGAATTTGTTGATGCCTTGGTGCAGTTCAATATTTTGAGAGCTATGAAGCACCCGCTTTGAACCATTCACTCTTTGGTATAGATTTGATTGATGAAGACTGGTTGAAGAGTGTCTTCAACTGAGCACCCAGCAGTGAAGATAATTCAAATTTTCTTTGAAATTGATATGATCTCAGTGGTCCTGTAGAAATAGAGCTATAACAAAGTCTGCAGTACACCAATCTTTTCTGACTCAGAGGATGATAATGGTCTGATAGGCTTGATCACATGAGTTGATCAGATTCATTAGACCAAATATGCAGCCACGAGAACCTAGAGTGTTCAAAGAGAGGCCCGGAGAGTTCAAGTTGTCAGGACAGCTATTCCCACATTTACAAGTGGCAGCAATGTTTACAGCCCAGAGTATGAGTCGGTCGGAGGCGCAGGCCAGGAGGGGGCGCAGTCATCTCGGCCATAATACAGAAGATGTCAATGACCCAAATGTTGCATGTGCAAGTCGAGACCATCTCGGCCCAAAGAAGACCAAGCAAGCAGGTGAGTCTATCGTGGTCAGTCAGAAGGCAGAACCGAGCGTTTCCATCGGGATCCGAATTTCGGTGCAAACACAGGCGAGCGAGTCGAATTCTAATTGACAGAGCCAGTGTCCCAGCCAAGGAGTCGTACGACAGCCAGCCGAGATCATGTCGACACACCTGGTGCGAATCCAATTCAAAATAGGCCAGCGATCCGAAGATCTGATGACAGTTCTGTCTACCCATGCCATGTGTGTGAAGCCATTGCCAGGTCATGCAAATCTGCCTCTTGGGCTGGCTGAATGGCAATTTCCAGTCATCATTGCTTGCTTAATCGCCACGGGATAGGAGGATAGTGCTGTAGCATAAAACGACATAGAGAACGCATTGGATGAAGTGCTCTAACTGGATAGCACTCATTTTTAATGGAGGAGGCGAAGCCTATAAGGAAACAGCAAGAAGAGTGAATCTGAGCCATCCTGGGCAGTGGTCCAGAGAAGAGGTGACAAAAACTACTTGCTGCATGGATCATCTACATCTTAGATGGCCAATGGTGATCCGTGCAAGTAGTACCTAAAAAGTCTTGGGATGACCGTCATGACCAGCGCGATGAGGTTGGTACCTATGCAGATTCAGAGACCCGTTGGCGGAGTTTTATGCATTGTCGAAAGGTGAATCAAGGCAACTTCTGCCGAGATCTAACTTTCCTTTTCCTTTCATTGATCAGATCCTGGAGAAACTAGTAGGGAGAGTCATTACTTGCTTTTTGGATGGTTTCTCTGGATACATACAAATCCACATTGCACCTGAGATTATCAGGCTAGATGACATTATTCTGAAAGGAGGTTTGCAAGACCATTCTGTGTAAGAATGGATTATTAGTAAGATTCATTTTATGGGCCTAATATAGAGAAAAATCTGGATTTTCTTAGCTAATAAAAGTATCATTCCTTCTTAACGGGACAAGCCAAGTTATCAGGTGTTAATAGGAGTCAATGAGATAAGTAAATGGACCAGTTAAGTCTCGGCCAAGCTAAGTGTCTAACAGTTCATTTATTATCAGCTCGTAGGCCACCTCGACGTCACTCAGTGCCATATCCTCTAGAAATCTGCCATGTCACGTTGAGGTAGAATAGGACATTCACAATTTAATTCTGTTAGGATGTTATATTTTTAATGATGTATATATAGGAGAATTTGGACTTTTGATCTTGGTTATCCTTATTTGCTCCATTTCCTCCTCTCTCTCTCTCGGTTTCTGGTGCTCATTTAGAGGTTGTGCAGTGGGAAGGATCGATCAGACCTCTTGGCCTTAACTGGTGGGCGATCCTCAGCGTTGACTAGCAGTGAGAACCACCACCATCGACCATGGCGATAAATGTGATGGTTCACTGAATTAAACCTCTTTGTTCTATTTATGCTAATCAATTTCATTCTGCAACTCTTAGCTCAAATTCTCTTCCTCTGCTAATTCAGAAATTTCAATCAGATTACACAATCAGTCTATGCACAATCTTAAGCTAAGCAGATTGGGCTGGTTTGACTAATTTAGTAGGTAATCATAGCGTTGATTAATAGAACTAAAATCAGCTCACAGCTAGCACATAGCTGATGAGGTAGCGATTATAAATCCCACCGGTATGGCAATGGAGCGAACAACTGGCGAGTGCCATAAGAACCTCGGAGGCTGATGTGGTGAGAGCTGATGTGAACCTGGCTAAACTTGGATTAATGGGATTGAATATGAACCTGATTATATAAATAATAATAATAGATAACTAGTAACGATGAAAGTACTATGTTTACTGCATTCTTAGTCTTATTACTGCTCTTTTGCTTGCACTCAACACGACACTGCGCTTTCACAAGTCTGAGTGCAGAGATGAATCGTCTACAGTGTTTCATGCCTGTCGGCCGAGACCAAGCGGATACGTCTGCGAGGTCATCTCATTTCTGCTCAATACTGACCGGCTATTATAAAGAGTGCAGTCAAACTTTACTACTTAGATTCGATAGCATTTTGCTACGCTAAATCCTGGCGGAAGGCCTGCTTGTGTCCTTTGAGGAAAAGAATGACCTAGGGTTAGCTATACTAGAGTTAGCTTTAGTTATTTGATAAGCATTCCAAGCGACTAGAAAAAGCATTAAATCTCAAATTGAGGCGTTCAGGAACAAGTTCTTTGTGTCTGGGTACTAAGTTAGTGAGGTCGAATTCAGTGCATGTAAAGTGTATGCTGTCAAGTTAGTCTTGATCTTTTGAACTTATCTATGTCTATCTGTTTTGTTTATGGATCCTAAATAAAGAGCCTGTTGACTATTATTTGTTTCTCTACGTGAATTCACCGCTAAAAAAAGAGGAAAAAGAAAAATCAAACATTTGTTTTACGAAAGCTAAATGAATTGGCATCACATTCTGTATTCATTACCATCTTTCTTTTTGCATTGCATTCTTGCATTCAGCTAGTTTTCTGCTTTGCATTCTGCATGACATGTCTGCATGACCCAAGTAGTACTGACCATTGTATGTTTTGACTGAAATAAAATTAACCTTACGTGAACTCATAAAATTAGGAACACTATAGTAAATATTAAATATCAATATAGATTCTGTAGTGACTCTAACCAGTTTTTACACTTAACAATTTTGTTTCTAGTTCCGCGTTTTTGCAGAATCAGGACGGATGGAGAATAATGATAGGACCTTTGAAGGAATTAGCACTCGGGCGTGGGTGTCAGCAGCAATTGCATCAATACCCTATTGAACCAACTCAAACATGTATTAAAATCTGGTCCTAATACACCTGTTGCCTAAGTTTCATGGTCTTTAGGGGAAGACCCAACCATTTAAATTCCATGTGGTTTGCTCCATAAATGACCGAAGGGATATCGTGAGAGACTACATCAAAATGAAGGCATTTTCCATTCTCCTTGGATGGAGCAGCAGATTGGTTGTATCTTGCCAGCCGGTACTCAATACATGAGGGAGACATGAAAGGCACCTTCCTGGAAGTTCTTTCAGCGTCACGCATCGTCCATTTAGGAAGAAATATGTGGGATAGGCATGCAGGAGGCTTTGCACTGCACGAGTGTTGGGTTTGAGAGTTCAACAAACTTCTGTGCCACCTGTCCCACATCATCAGATCAATTGAACGATTCAGCGAGTCCGGTATTTTTATAAAAGGTTTCTCGGCCGATGGATAGAAGCATGTATGAAGCGCTAGCCAGTGGCGGAGCCTGATGGACAAAAAGCGCCAGCAGCAGCAAGGCATCTGATCTCCTAATAGCCAGCGAAGCATATACACAGCAGTTTTGGGATCGAGGCCAAATCAACCACCGGATGGTGAGATGAAATGAGTGCGAGCTTCGATCAGGAGGTTGGAGAATCGGAGTTGGCGAGGTGACGCCAATTGGTGAGGCGAGCAGCTTTGCATTGGGCAACACTTCAACCAGCCATGGCAGCAAAGTATGTAGCATATGTACTTAGTGGAAGCACCCAGCGATGCGCTTACTCTCCAGCGAGCCGTCGGACCAGCGGAAGGGAATGTTGGAGCCAGCGTGCGTTTCGATGCGAGAAGCAGGTAGCCGGAATGGGCCATTTGACCAACCAGCAACATGAGAAGGCAGCCATTTGGCGGGGCGAATCACGAGACCGCCCATACGGCTTTGACAGTCGGATCACGTGAGCACCTGCCGAGGCGGCGGTGCTCGACAGCAGGCTCCGCCTATACCAAGCACCACGCTGTCCAGCAGAGAGTGCCTACTGCCAGAAACTCTCACATCTACTGGAAGAGACCTAATGACAGCTAGACTAACTGGTAACAATCTGGAATTTCGATACATGCAGCTCCGACAACATGCAGATTCAGCAAAACGATGTCATACCATTCCAAAGACCTCCAAAACGCGGTGGGCAGGTATGCCCAACTGCCTTAAGCCAATTCTGATCGGCGAGATCATAGCACCTCCTCAGACATTACATATCCGTCCCAGGAAAGGTAGCTTGCCGATGTCAGTCAACTCTTGAAGTGGAAAGAACTGCCTCAACCTGCATTTAGGCAGTGTCAGATCCAGCTGAAAAGCTCTGACACAGAGCACTTCTACGGCTTGGCCCAGAGCAGTTCTCGCCATAACGGTTTAATGAAGCAGTCAAGCAATCTGCTGAAGATGTTCACGTAAGGTGGAAATCAATATTCCACTCCTACCGATGCCATAGAGCAAAGTCCCGAAATGCAACAAAAGTTCCTCAGGAACTACTATTGTGTGCCTAGCGGAAGAAGATGAAAAGGGAGGTATGTGAGGTTGGAGGTGTAGTGTCGGCACTAACTTGAAATGAAACTTCAACTTCATGACAGACACAACTTGCAAAGAAATGTAGGAGTCGAGAATCTTTTCTAGTCCATGTACCATTAGTGATATGTACTACTAGATGCTACTGGATTTGGGAGCTTCAATCAATGTCATGCCCGTCAGTCTAAGGTCCACAGTCGGTGGTTTGAGGCACGAGGATGACCATTCAGTTATGACAGAGTAGATATTCCAGGAGTTCTTGAGGATGTTCTCAGTCCAGAGTCGATGAGCTAATTTTTCAAGCTAACTTTTGTGTGCTTGACATGGAGATAAGACACTCAGCCATAGAATGCAGGACCGACCAATTCTGATGACAGCATGAGCAAAGATTGATGTGCATGCTGGGACTCTCAGTAGAGTCCGGTGACACTCTGGTACAATTCAACATCTTTGAAGCCATGGGGCCTTACATTGAAGACCATTCCCTCTTGGCGTTGACCTTGTTGAAGAGGCTGGTTGAAGAATACCTTGACTGGGCAGTGCGGTGGGAGCATAGAAAGACTTTCTTTGGAGTTCTGATATTATATGGAATATGTGAAGGCTGACAATGAAGAAATACATATATGACTCAGAGGGATGAATACTATGATATTGTTGACATTTCAAAGAATTGTCAGACGATGAACAAGCATGCAATGTGGGTGCTAGAGATTGAAAATTGAGATTTTGAAGAAACTAATGCCTTACTATTGGCAACAATCTTTCAGCAAAGTCGGCCAAGAAGACAGTCGATGAAGAAGTCAAAGTCAACTTGGCCAAAAATTCAGCGAGCAAACTGGAGACCATCCGACCTGAAGACCCAGACTAATGCGGTAGCAAAATAAAAGTCCATCGGTTTGACTCAGAAGGATTGCTTGAAGCAAAGACGACTCCATTAAGACAATCATAGAATCCATAAAAGTCGAGCTGGCGAGCGGACAAATGCGGAACACACAGTGTTTGATCAAGATCAAGTGACGGTTGGATCAACTTGGAAACAAAAAATCTCATTCTGCTTCACCCATTGAATTAAAATATGTTGAAATGCTTTGAAATATGCCTACTGGACAGGAAGCAGCAACTCAGCTCATTGCTAGCAATATTAGTCGAAACACGAAAAGTTCTTTGGAGGTCCTTAGGCAACATAAGAAAGGCAATGGGGTGGAAAGCTGGCGAAGCTTAAACCCCTGTTATGCAGAATATTGGTGGAGGAAATAATATGGCAAAAGAAATGAATCAACACTCTGGACATGGTCAAAAGTTGTAAACTCCTTCTTCTTGGGGATCATCTACCCCGTCTGGATAGTTAATGGGTGAGCCCTGTGCAAGTGGTACAAGAAGTGTCAGGATGATTGTCATGAAAAACCAGCAGATGAGTTGATCTGAGGATTGAATATTTAGTGATTTATAGACTACTAAAGATTGATCAAGCAACTCTTTAAGGACCACTTTCCTCTGCCTTTCATTGACCAAATGTTGAGAAGTTAGTAGGAAATCCATTACTTCTTTCTGGATGGATTCTCAGGCATGCAATTCATATAGCCAGAAGATACATAGACAACCTTCACCTACCATTTAGTACATTTTAGCCTGCAATGCTCAGTACATTTCAACGTTGCATGATGAGCATCTTCTCGGACTTTCTTCAGGACTTCATGGAGTTATATGGATGACTTCACGGTATATCTTAGATTCATTTAAACCTTGCTATAATGATATAAAGAGTGTTGAAGAGATGCATTAATGACAATGTCAATTTTTGAAAATGTCTACACGTGGTGACTAAAGGAATAATGTTAGACCACGTTATCGGTATTGAAGTGGATAAGGCTAAGATAGATATCATATATGCCAAACTTCGCCCCTTAGTGAGGAGGATTGCTCATTCTCGGACACGGGCTTTACAAAGATTCATCAGAATTTTAGCAAACTTGCTTCGGCTGCATCAGTATTTCTGAAGGATGTGATTCAACTTTGACAGCCTGTATTGAAGCATTTCGGAGCTGAAAAAACAGTCACATCGCCCCGTTAAAGCACCAAGCTGGGACTGCCATTTGAACTAATGTGTGATGCATCAATTAAGCATTAGGAGGTACTTTCTTTTTAGGCAAGCGCCAGTCAGTGTTGCCTGCTCATCTCGAACTATGGATCAAATTAGCAATGGCGAGAAAAGGACTTATCAGTATGTTTACCTGAATAAATTCTGCTATACCTTCTCGCTCGAGGATCATTGTGTTCTCTAATCAATGGGCTTTGAGATACTTGTTGAAAAAGTGCTGGCCAAGACTGATTAGATTGGATGTTCAAAATTCAACACAAAATCAGAGATAAAGAGGTCTTGAGAATTTTGTAGCTGATCCTTTAAGCAGAATTAGCGACTGATGCCTATCAGTTTCCCGGATGAGCACCTATTGCACATTAATTTGTCTCCACCATGGTTTCTTGTAGTGGCAGCGGTTTCACGAGGCATCTCGGGCATACAAAGATAAACTCGAGCGATGCCAAATATTACATTTGGGATGATCCTACTGAAATTGAAGCGTTGACAAATGTAGCGAGTGCATTCTGATGTGAGACCATCTGGTCCTCGAGTTCTGTCACTCGGCACAGGCTGTCATTATGGATCCTTCGATTTGCCGAGGGAAAGTACTAGGCTGGCAGCTCTGGCCAACTATCTTTAGGATGCATGGGTCGTCTCCTGAGATGCATAGCTTAGGAGTGGCCATGAGCAGAGGCGAAATGCCTGACAACCCATCAATTCTGTGAAATTTTTGATCTGTCTGGAATAGATTTCATGGGACCATTTAAGTATCAATGGTTACTCGTACATTCTCTTTGGTTGTGGATTATGTATCAAGATGGGTAGAAGTGGTTGCCACGAAAACCAATGATTCAAGGTGGTTGTGGACTTTCAAGTCAATATTTTTGCAGGTTCGGTGTACCAAAACATAAGTAAGGTAGTCATACTATGAACCATGGCTTCACTTCAGCTGAAATATGGGAGTATACAGATCTTACTGAACAAACTGACCAGGCAGGGAAGTGTTCAACAGAGTTAAGAAAACATTGCAAAGATGACCAATCAGCGGAAGGATTGGAGCCATACCGGACACCTTTGGGGATGTCTCCCTACTGGTGTTTTGAAAACTGCCTTCATATAGAGCTCAGACACGAGCATCTTGGGCTGCTTGATGCAATCTGACTATATTGGTACAGAGAAAATTTCAGCTGTGCCAGAGCTAGATGAACTCACTGAGCATATGAAAAGTTCTAGGATCTTCACAAGCAAAAGGTCATTCCATGACAAGATCAGAAAGATCTACTAGTGTCATTAGTAACAACAACTTCAACTCAGATTAAAGCTCATAGTAGGTGGCTGGCTCCGGATGGGATGGACCCTTTGTTGTCACTAATGTGTTTCATGGTTGCAGTACAGCTAGCTGAACAAACAGCAGCACCTTCAGGTCAATGGGCATCAGTCAGCTCATTTCATGAAGTCCAGCAGCCTATCTCTGACATGGAATAATATCGTGATGGAAAATGATACATATAGCATTGAGGACAATGCAGATTTTAAGTGTGGGGGGGGGATAAATATACGGTCATTTCAATTGTTGTGTCTTGATTCTGTTCCCGTCCTCTGAACTGTTTAATTTTGTTTTGGTAATTTTAATCACTTTGTTGTTTTCATGATGCGTTGTTTCATTTTATTTTAAAATGCATGCGTGTTTTTCAATAAAAATTGCTTGAGGAGTCCATCGGTTATGTGCATCTCGGCCTGTCAGACATCTTGACTTTGTGAGTTCAATTCTGTCATTTGCTTTCAGCTTTCCTCTAATTTAAAGTGGATTGTCAAAAATAAAAATTATTTTGAAAAGAATCTTGAATTGACTTAATGAGTTTGAAAAAGACGTGGGTAACTTTGCATCTTTGTCAAGAGATTTCCCTGGCAGATGAAACTTTGTTGACAATCAATATAATGTGGTTTTGGCCTTGTAAATATTGGTGACATCTTGCCATTTCCACTTCTTTGTATTATGATATGTTTATTATAAAGGCTACTTGTAAAATGTGTGTTGTTCTAACAAACATTGGGAAGCAAGGAGGAGCTTTGGTGTTGTTTGGGATTAAAGGTCATGATCAGTTGTTCAGCACCTGAAAGGAGAAAAGTAAGTTGCGGTTGAAGTGTGTGAAAAAAATGAAGGAGGATTGATAGACTGTGATCCTGAAACCAGTGTTTTCATCTCTTGAACAAGAAGCCTAGTGATCATAATTGTGTGTTTTATAAAGAGGCTTTGTAAAGTGTGAGTTTGCTTATGAATGTTAGGTGTAAATGCAGCCGAGAAAAGTGAGGAGGTGATCTATCATTTGGTTACCTCTTGTTTGGCTGCATGAAGGTTGAGCTGAAGGCAGTGAAGTGCTTTTCTGTGTAGTTTTCATTTTTTTTTTGAAGTGCAAAGGAGTAAGTGTGTGATTAGTCTTTTCTTTTTTTGAAGAAGTTTGAATGTTTAGCAGAATGGATTATTAATTGAGATTCTGTAGAATTTCATCTGTTAATTATGATTTCAAAAGTCATTCTATGAGGGGTCAACGGAGGTCTCAATGAGTGATAGTCGTCGGACTAGACTTGATTCGTCTTGGAAGGCGGTCGTCTTGACAGTTCTTCTTTGGCGATAGGCCAATGATTGAGACCCAATTGTAAATTCGTAATTTGCTCAGGCTGTAGGCGTTTTGGTTTTCAATTTGCATGTCCTCTTGGGAAATCTGCCATGTCACGTTAGAAGATCTGCTTGGGGTAGAATAGGACATTCTGTGTAATTCTGTTGGGATTCGTTAGGATATTTGTTAGCATCTAGGCTTTGAATTTGTGTATATATGGGAGGAGTTATTTTTGGGGAGTCTTGTTAGGTCTTGTGTTTGTTTTCAGCTCTTCTCTTCTCGGTGGTCGTTGGCATTTCTCGATTGGTGAGGTCGAACAAGGCTTGAGTCTGTAAGAGGGTGATCGGGCTATGACATTATTCTGGTGGGGCGGTCTCGGTGTTGGTGATAGTGGGGTGCAATCAGAGTGGCGATAGATCATTGGAAGATGGTTACACAATTCAGAACCACTATTTGCATTTTATGTAATCAATTTCATTCTAAACTCTTATCTCATTCTCTTCCTCTATTTAATTCTGATTTAATCCGTGATTCAATTAAATTGTCAACAATAAGTTAACCGATTTGGAACTGGTTTGACTAATTTGGTAGGTAATCATTTGTGATTGTTAGCAGAACCTAAAATCAGCTCTGAACTTAATCCACCAACTGATGAGGTAAGCGTTGCATAAATCCTCAGTATGGCAATGGACGAACCTTTGGCGATTGCCGTAAGAACATACTGGGGCGATATGGATGAAGCTGGGTGTGGAACACTGGATGAAGATTAATGGGATTGAATATGAACACAGGTTATATAATAATAATAATAATGATAACTTAAGCTTGATGTATATGTTTTCTGCATTCTTAGTCTTAGTTGCTACGCTTTTGCCTCTGACCTTCTTTCTAAGTGCGAGGCAGAGATGATCCATATCTGTAGCGTCTGTCTGCACTCAGCGAGACCAAGCGGATCGTCTCTGCGAGATCATCTCGACTTCTGTCTACTCCTAAAGTGGCTTCGGCCAGCAAGAGTAAGTCGATTAAAACTCTTGCTTAGATTCGATAGCATTTTCTTCACGTTTTGATTATGTCGAGAAAAATGACCTAGGGTTAGCTATACTATGAGTTAGCTTTGAGTTATTTGATAAGCGTTCAGCTTGACTAGAAAAGCTGCGCGTCATCGGACACGTGAGTGAAAGTGCTCGCTAAAGTGCAGATGCCACAAAGCATTCACTTGTGGGGATTTTAGCGTGCTAGCAGTTGATCAGCGAGTTGCTTGCTTACTAACGATGTCGACTTCGATGTCTGAATCTCCTCTTGGATTACCAACTTAGCCGTTTACTACCTTATTAGTGATGGCTCTGATTCTAAATTGTTGTGTATTACTTGCCATGCTTGAAATCAGGTGTCTCACTACTGTCGGTGTCTTGTCATTAAGGCTGCTTTATTGGAAGCATTGATCATGCTTCGTTCCTTTGATGAGTCATCTTTTATACCTGCACTTTATGTGGGCTTAAAGATGGGTGTTGTTAAGAATGTTTAATGATTAAAGTCTTGTCTTAATCAAGATTTGAATTATGGGCCTAAAAACAGGAGAAATAAAATCTATGCTAAAATGAGGGTTTTAACTAACAAAAGGTTAAGACTTGTTTTTGCAAGCCTGAATGCCAAGCCATGTCGGCCCCGAGTCATCTCGACCCCAGATGGGAGCTCCAACCAGTCCGGTGCTCCCAGATCAAGCCGACATCAGTGACGAAAATCTCCCTAAAATCACTCAGCAAGAATGAGATATGATTTGCTAAGATTAAGGGAATCTGTAATACAGATATGATTTGCTAGATTAAAGGAATCTGTAGTGTAGATGATTTGCTAAGATCAAGGAATCTGTAATTGATATGATTTATGCGTCGGCAACTATAGACACTTCAGAAAGCTTGGAGCGGTAGTACCTGAAAGCTTTAGTAAGGTGTCTCACAGCAAGGTCGGAGAATGCTGGGATCAAGATTTGGGAAAGACTGGAAGGCTGTCGGTGATAAAGCAAGTATCGGTGACATAGCTGGGTGGGCCAGACCTTCAGCGTCGACCATCTGAATAGTGCACCCTTTCTTTAGTGCTTCGCATTAGCGTCATTACGTGGACGCGGAGACTTTCTAGAAACTCTGATTTCTCGCCTTTGTATTCGGTTTGGCATATCAATAAATACCAGCTGTGGTTTGCAATTCTGAATTTTCTATAATTGTAGCTGAGTCACTCTTAACTGGCACGACACCTTTACTGAGTACGTCACATTAGGTGCAGGACGGTTGGAACTAGTTTAACAATTTGATTGGGTGAGAGAACCTAAAAATCAACCAAGTGCATGCTCTTTGCTGATGATGAGGAGGTAGCCGGTTGTGTAAATCCTCGGTATCGCGTGTGAACAAATGTTTGGCGATTTGTTGTAAGAATCTAAGATTGATTGAATATAACTCGGTAAAGCGAATGGTAAGCGTGATATGTCGATTCAGAATCGATTACAGTAGATGGAGTGTGGTTAGTTTACTCTCTGACATAGTTTAGTTTATCTTGCCTTAAACGCAACTGACTAGCTTCCAGGTCGAGGCGAGCGATCGAGATGCGTCTAAATCACTTTAGTAGAAACCATATCGGTTCCACGATTAGCAGACAACACGGATGCCAAGGCAGTCGGCCTTAGTTCCTCGCCGAGGTCAAGTCGGCATTTCCTGACACTTAGCGTTTACTGCCAAAACTCTAATTTACTACCAACTTAGTCGCGAATTTAGCCCACCTTTGTGTCCTTAGAGAATCGACCTAGGGTTAACTATACTATAGTTAGCTTTGGTTTATTTGATGGCGTAAGATGACTAAAACCAGCATAAAATATACCACTCTCATAATACCTCTGGATTGTCTTTGCAGCTTATTCAAGATCTTTGTGTGCAAATGAGTTAAGCTGAATCCAGGGTTTGTGGAATGATGTGTTGTCATTTGAGTGTTAGAGTCATAAGAAATGTAGAGTTTTTTGAGTATGTATTTGTTTTTTTTTTCGGTCGGAGTCTAAAAATAATATAGCATGCTGAATATGTGTCTCTACATCATTACATTTAATTGCATCTACATAATTGATTTTGTTTTAAATGTTACTTGTTTTCTGTTTTCGATTTTGCATAACTAACTCTAACTTCTTTTGCATAATGATTTCAATTTTTTGCATATTTGATTTTCGATTTCTTTGTATGATTTTTTTCTTTTTATGCATCAATTTTTTAACATTCTGACCAGTTTATGATTGTTTTGTTATTTTTTCATTATTATGTTACCTTTCTGTGCCTCTATTTCTTTTGTACTTTGTTTTCTATTTCTATTTTTGTTTTTCTTTCTATTTTTGTCTCTCTATCTATTATTTTTTCTATTTTTCTATTTTTGATTATTCTTCTTCTGATGTTTTCTGTTTTAATTTAGTTATCTTTCTGTTTTCTATTTTTCTAATTTTGTTATCTTTTGCTCTTCTTTTTATTTTTTAATCATTACAATGACGTGCATTCTGATACTAGTATTATTCTAATTCTTCTAATCTTAATAATTCTGCTCCTAGCTCCAACGAAGAAAAGGGAATCAGTTGCACATTGATGTCATGATGTATCAACCGTGGTGTCTCGATATCCCCGAATGGGATGAAGCTGTCATGCGAGAATATCCATCTAAGCTAACAACTATGTTGCTGAGTTTTATGATTTTGCGGGTAACACTTAAAATTTTGACAATGGGGATCCGACATCTAGAGGAAGGAATGATGTTGCTCTTACTAACAATCAAAAGATTTGAAAGATACATAGATGGATGTGGCATGTGGTTCTATAAGACATTCATTCAATGATTGTCCCATTTTGCATGAACCACCTTCAAATTAGGACATAGCCAGAGTACAGAAAATTCCTTGAAGGATTTAATCAAGCAATTGGCCATGAATAACATTCAATTCCAGAAGAATGTGTCACCACACAACAACCAGTGCAACAGTTCACCTTCTCTAGAAGATCTGGTGCAACAATTTCAACAAACAACATGCGGTTTCTGCAAAATATCAGTACCACAATGCAAGTTGAAAGCAGATTGGTCAACTGACCACCCACGAGAAAATAATTGTAGTTTCAGATTCTGAACAGTTCCTTCACAGAAGCCATTCTCAGTCACAGGAGAATATAAATAACATTACCATGAGGTGACATGGGCTGCAGCATGATCACTAAAAAGTGCAATATGAATTTTTGGAATCAGTTCAGAGGAATTCAACCACAGTCTGAGCTTTGCAAAGTCAGTAGTGTTGCCAACTCATACTTGTTGCTGCGGTGATGAGTCATAAAATATGCATCTTAAGTGGACCTTAAGAAAGTACCATTGAGCAACTCACAGAGCTTAAAGATAATTTATTAAGATCGGAATTAATGGCTAAACTTGAGTAAAACACAACCTGTGCTTAATCAATTTTTTAGCTAACTATCTCTTTAATTTGCAGGTTCCGTAGCTCTAACACTTGTCAGCCCAGGCTGAGACTGGAAGGCCCATGCGGGGACTGAGTCAGGTGGGATCAGTGGAACTCCACCGTCAGTAATCACCACCTTGGTCCCGGCCTCGGCTCCACGTCCTTGCACGGAGCTTGCAGCGCAAGTCTGGAGCAGAATAGAATAGTAATGTAATTCTGTTAGCATCGTTAGTTGTCCACTCTTGTATAAATAGATAGAACTCTGGATGAATAGGGGGCTTTTTGGCATTCAAACCTTCCCGCGTCCATAATTTCCAAATTCTCTTTTTCTTCTCCTCCGCCCGGTGGTACACGGCGCTATTAATGGCGTTTCTCTCGATTGAGGAAATGCAGGCTAGAACTAAACCCGAAAGGTTATCAGAGGGGCGATTGGAACACCAAGCCTTGGCTGGTGGATCTGAACCTCGGCATCTAGCTAGTAGAAGGTGAATCATCACACCGTCGTCATGGCGATTAATCGTGGAGGATGGAATCGTGAATCCAGGCCCTGTGTTTGTATTTTGCTTGAATGTTATAAGTGTTTTCTGAATTCTGATCTCTGTTGCATTTCGAAATCTAAGTTCACTTACTGGTTGCGGTGCACATGGTGACGAACAATGCTAAACTAAAGCGATTGGAACTGGTTTAGCTAATTGGTAGGTAATTGATGAGTCGCAAGTTATACATCTTTTAGACACCTAAGAAGGAGGTTTGACTATTATGTGATTAAGGATGGACTATTAGCTAAGATTCAGTTTATGAGCTCGAATATAGAGAAAATACAAATCTGTGCTAATTCAGACTTCTTAATAATAAAGTATCCTCCTTCTTCCTGCAGGTCAAGCGGAAAGGTTGACCAAGGTCAACAAAGTGTCTCGGCCCAGAGATGAGTCGTCCCAGGCCAGGCCAGGCTCAATCTCGGCTGACAGAGTCGTCTCGGCCCGGCCGGATTGACTTACCTTGACCCAAAAGTGGCTTTAAATGTATTGGCCACATATATCCCAGCTTGGAGGCCACACCGATGCCAATTCATCTGCCATGTCACTCCTAGGAAATGCGCCCATGTCACGACAGAAAAAGATGCTGCATGAGGGGTGAAATAGGACATTCACTATAATTCTGTTAGGATTCAAATTGGATTAGCTAATCATAGCTTCGTGTATATATAGGAGGGCTCTTATTTGTTTAGTCGTCTTTTTTGAATTCACTCTTTTCACACAACATTTTTACCTCATTTTTCTACTCTCTCTCCATTTAGGACACGGTGTTGCGGCGGTGCTTCTCTCGATTGAGAAGTGCGAGGTCTGGGCTGGATGGATTTTGCAGGGGACCGATCAGACTATTGGCGCACTCTGGAAGGCGGTCCTCGGCGGCTTAGGCTAGCGGAGGTGAACCACCACCATCAGCCTTGGCGATCGTTGAGGAAGATGGAGCCATCCCGTCGGACCAGCATATTGTATTTTATTTCTGTTGGTGATTTTGTTCTGCATTTCATATCTCTTCCCCCCTCTACTTTAATTCCGTTGAATCCAGCGATTGCGATTTAGCGTGAACAATGTTAAGCCCAGGTGGAAGCTGGTTTAAGCGGAATCGGATGAAGTAATCATAACGATTGTTGAATGAGAACCTAAAATCAGCTCTGAACTTAATCCACGTCAAAGTGATGAGTGTAAGCATTGCATAAATCCTCGGTATGACAATGGGCGAACCTTTGGCGATTGCCATATGACTACAAAGCTGATATGGACTATGGGCGGAGATTGGAACACTGGGCTGGACTTAATTAATGGAACTGAATCTGAATACAGTTATATAATAATAATAGATAAGTAGTAACAGTAGTATACATTCACTTGCATTCATAGTCTTAGTTTATTTTACTGCTTTTTTGCATTCAAAAACCCCCGTTTACTGTTTTCTTTACTGTTTTCTAGTTGAGACACGAGGTAGTCCCCCTGCACATGGCGTCTGTCTGCTCAGTAGAGACCATCTCTGTTTAGTCTCTACCCGAGTATGACTCGACTACAACCCAGGAGAGTCAACACTTCACATCTCAGATTCTGCATTGTTTAAACTTGACACTAAATCACAATTGAGCACACTGTGTCCCAGAAAGAATGACCTAGGGTTGACTATACTATAGTTAGCTTTAGTAATTTGATAAGCGTAAGCTTGTTGTAAAAGCATACATCATCAAATTAGCGCCGTTCTTGGGGACACAAGTTCTTTTGTGTTTTTAGTGTGCCAAGCTAAGTAGTCGAATCCAGGAGTCTGTGAAGTGTAAAGTCGAGTCTTGAGTATTTTGAATTTGTACATGTTTTTTTTCTGTTGTTTTACGGATCTGAATAAAAAGCATGCCCCCCCATATCAATAATTTTTCTGTGTAAAACCATTTTTTGTAGTAGTATAGGTAGCATTTTGTTTTGCATATATTACTGCATCTTTCTTTTCTGCATACTCTGCATGATGCATGACTAGGATTAGTACTGATCCATTGACTGTTTTGACCCACAGAAATAGAATTAACCTTCGTAGATTACGAAAAATTAGAACAACATGGTAAATAGTAGTGCTGATATAGAATCTATAGCTAATTCTAACCAGCTTTGTCTTGATAATCTTGTGTCTAGTTCTAACGCTTTGCAGAATCAGGGACGAATGGAGAATAACGATAGGACGTTGAAGGAGTTAGCTCTCCAGGGCGTGGTGTATCAACCCTGGTGCATCCAATACCCACAGCTGGAGCCAGCTGGCTTTATATGAGTTGAAATCTGGTCTTATACATTTGCCCAAATTTCATGGTCTTGCGAGAAAGACCCCCACAAGCACCTGAAAGATTCCATGTGGTCTGCTACTACCATGAGGCCGCCCAGGGGGGATATCGGAGGACTATATCAAGATGAAGGCATTCCCGTTCTCCTGGATGGGGCAGCAAAGGATTGGGTACCTTCAGTAGGCCCTTTTCAACACCTGGGGAGACATGGGCGTGTATTCTGGAGAAGTTCTTTCCGGCATCAGGCTGCGACCATCGAGAAAAAAGAGATATGTGGGATAAGGCAGCATACAGGTGAAATATTACATGAATCTTTGGGAGAGGTTTAATAAAGCTCTGCCGCTTTGTCCACGTCATCCGGATCAGCCCGAACAATTTGATGATCCGATATTTCTATGAAGGACTATCTCTAATGGACGGGGAGTATGATAGATGCAGCTAGTGGTGGAGCTTTGATGGACAAGACACCAGCAGCAGCAAGACACCTGATTTCCAACATGGCTGGTAATACACGGCGGTTCAGGAATCAGAGGGCGAAATCAATCGGATGGTGAATGAAATCGGTGCAGCTTCAATCGAGGCTGGAGAATCAGGTGACCGGTTGACATCATTAATTGAGACAGCTTGCTATTAGACAACACCAACTTCGCCATGGACAAAATTATGTGGCGTATGTACTTCAGTGGTTACCGATGTGTGCCCCATTTCTCCAAGAAACCAGTCGAATACCCGGCCAGAAAATGTTGGGCCGCCGAGGTGGATTCGATGCGAAAGCAGGCCAAATATCAGAATCGGTGTTTGATAACCGTGACATGGGAGACAACCATTTCGGCCAGGACCGAATCAAAGGGCCATATGCAGCCCAACAATTCGGATCAGCTTTGAACACTTATCGGCCCGTGCAAAGGGTTATCAATGGCCGACTCAGCAATACCCGCCTGCTACCTTTTTCAACAACAACGGAGAGTGCCTCTCAAGGCAACTCTCTCCATCATTGAAGGACCTAATGGAACAACTTGCAACCTTAATCTGGAGTTCAGCAATCTGTGAGCTCAATGACATACAGTTTCAGGAAAATATGACCGCGCCACCATCCAAGACCTCAAGCGCCAAATTGGTCACTAGCTAACAGGTGAGCCAACCCGGTCGGCAGGGATCTAGCAATCTCCCTCAAGCATTCCAAATCGAGAGGTAACGCCCGGTGTAGTCACTCTCAGAAGTGGAAAAAACTACCTCAACCTACACTGCAGCAGATCTTGAGATCACACTAGAAGAGCTAGGAGCATAATGCCGACCTACAGTCTCGGCCAGAAAAAGCTGTTCCATTGCCATTTCCATCTCGGCCCACTTCAGCAAGAAAGCTGAGAGTCGGATGGCCCGAGTTGCTGAAGATGTTAAAGTAAGGTGGAAATCAACATTCAACTCCTTGATGCCATCAAGCAAGTTCCCCATCGCAAAGTTCCTCGAACTCTGTATGTGCCTAAGCGGAAGAAGATAAAAAGGAAGTGTGGAGGTTGGAGGTATGGTGTCGGCCTTAACTAAGAACGAAACTTCTACCACGGGGGACAGCAACACTGCCAAAAGAAATGCAGAGATCACGGAATCTTTTGCATTTCCATGCACCATCGGTGAATGCACTTTGCCGATGCCATGCTGGATTGGGGCCTCCCGATCAATGTCATGCCGGCATCAATCTACAGGTCCTGAATTTGGGAATTTAGAACCAACAGGGATGACCATTCAACTTGCTAACAGGAGTATTGTCCAGCCCGCAGGTGTTCTTGAGGATGTTCTCGTCAAGTTAATGAGCTAATTTTTTCGGTTTTGTATTCTTGAAGTATGGAGGATGAGCAGCCGGAAAAGAATCAACTTTAATTCTGGGAAGACCATTCTTGATGACAGCCACGAACAAAGATTGATGTATACTGCGGGACTCTCTCGGTAGGTCGGCGACAACTGCGGGGTGCAATTCAATATTTTTGAAGCTATGAAGCACCAGCAGAAGACCGTTTTCACTCCTTGGCGTTGACCTTATTGAAGGCGGTTGAAGAATATCTTGACTAGGCAGACTCTGGTCACAAGCATGAAGATTTTCTTGAGATTCTTGATATTGCTCGGTTGCTTAGAATCTATGGAAAGCCGACGATGAAAGTACATACTCGACTCAGGAGGCGAATATGATGACATCGTGACTTGGGATTCAAAGCGAATTATTCAAAACAATGAACCAAGCATGCAATCAGACAAGACCGGAGTGCTCAGTGAAGAGAAAGTGAAGTTGCTGAAGCTCAACCAATACTTATTTGCGCAGTGAAGCAATCTTTTCCATGGCACTTGCCGGAGAAGGCCCGGAGTCAATGAAGAATAGTAACTCGGCCAAAGAACCAGTGACAAACCCATAGGATCATTTCCCGAGCCCAAAGAGACTCAACTCGGCTGTGGAAAGAAACGATGTTCCATCGGATCAGGCTCGGGAGGCCAACTCGAGAAGCGAGAGGCTCGGCTCCCCACGTTGATTGAGCCCGTGAAGTCAAATAAACGAGAGCAATCAAAGGCGAAATCATGTCGGTGCGAATCAAGACCAAGTCGGCGATCGGATCAAATTCAGATATTGACAAATCTCCATTGCCACCACCACCCATGAATGCCAAAACCATTTCCCGAGTCACTTAAAATCGCCTACTTGGACAAACGGCAACTCAGGTTATTATTGCTAGCAATCTCAACCCAAACAAGAAAAAAAAAGTTGTTGGAGGTCCCTAAGGCAGCATAAGAGAGAAGGCAATAGGGGTGGAAACTTTTGACCTTCACGGCATAAACCCCCATCTGCATGCATAAAATATTAATGGAGGAGGAGATCGAGCCGTAAGGCAGCAGCAAGAAAGGCGAATCAGGCACTCACGGACGTGGTTAAGAAAGAGTCACAAAACTCCTTTTAGCGGGGATCATCTACCCGTCTGGGATAGCGATGGGTGAGCCTACGTGCAAGTGAATTCAAAGTCAGGAAATTTATCCGCGAAAAACCAGCGGGGAATGAGCTGGTACCAACAAGATTCAGAACAACTAGCGGTGTGCATTGATTATAGAAAGATTAAACCAAGCAACTACGCAAGGATCACTTCCCTCTGCCTTTCGTGATCAAATGCTTGAAAAAATTGGCGAGGAGATCCCATTCTTGTTTTCTTGATGGATTCTACGAACTCATGTCTGAGATACATATTGCACTGAAAGATCAACATAAAGGCAGCCTTTACACCGCCGTTTGGTACCTTTGCGTATACCCGTTCCATTCGACTGTCGCGATCTTGTAAAGTACATTCCAGCGTTGCATGATGAGTATCTTCCTCGGACTTGCCTACTGAGAACGTGGAGGTGTTCATGGATGATTTTGCGGTATGCTGACTCATTTGATGCATGCCTGAATAATCTGTCAAAATTGTTGAAAAAGATGGATTGACCGAACCACCGTGCTCGATTTTGAAAAAATGTCAACTTCATGGTGGTGAAGGAATAGTATTAGGTCATCGGTATCCAATAGAGGCATCGATAGATAAAGCCAGATAGGGCATCATATCTTCCCTTCCAAACCCTCTTCTGTGAGGAGGTTAAACTCATTTTTTAGGACCACCTTGACTTCTACAGAAGATTCATAAAAACTTGACAAACTTGCCTTGCCTGTCAAGCTGCTACAGAGGGCCGTGGAATTCAACTTTGATCAACAACCGAGCATTTAGGTTAAGACGGACTCAAATCCTCCCATTCTATAAGCATGGCTGGGACTGCCATTCGAATTAATGTGTGATGCATCCAACTCGGCATTAGGAGGCACATTCTCGGCCAAAAGCCAGTCGGCCTCGGTCTGCAGATAATTTATGCATCACGAACTATGAACTAGGACTGGTTTGGAATTACAAACAACCGAAAGACTATTGGCAATTAATGTTTGCCTGGACAAGTTCCGCCCATACCTTCTCGGCACTAGAATAATTGTGTTCTCGACATGCGGCCTTGAGATACTTGTTGA
This sequence comes from Mucuna pruriens, assembly GCA_025330945.1. Classification (NCBI taxonomy): domain Eukaryota; kingdom Viridiplantae; phylum Streptophyta; class Magnoliopsida; order Fabales; family Fabaceae; genus Mucuna; species Mucuna pruriens. The sequence continues at coordinate 9,096 of JAENHJ010000349.1, read as the reverse complement.
AAGAAAGCCAGGATGCCAAGAGGACTGATTGGTGGATCTTCTCCTTGAATTCAACATTGAAATCGGAGATAAAAGTCTTGAGGCTGTAAGAGACCACCTAAGCAGAATCCCAAAAGAAAAGTGAACCGATGCCTATCAGAGATGAATTTCCGGATAGTACCTTATGCACATAAAAAGCATCTTCACCATGGTTTTCAGCGACATTTGTAATTTTGTGGCAACATCTCGGTTCACTTGAGGCGTTTGGCACAGCCAAGGATAAAATCGAGCGTGCCAAGTACTACATTTAGGATGATCCCTACCTTTGGGACGTGCGGTGACAAAGTCATCCCGAGTGCATTCTGGCCAGCAGGTTCAATTAAAGTCCTCGATTCTGCCACTCGGCACTGGAAGCGGCCATTGGATCCGTGGGGAAAGTGCTAGACTGTGGTCTCTGGCCAACCATCTTGAGGTGGCGCATGGTTCGTCTCCGCTTTCTGAAGCATAAAAAGGATATGGCCATGAGCAGCGAAGGCATGAAATGCCCGACAACCATCAATTCTGTGAAATCTTTGATGTTTGGGGAATAGATTTCATGGGACCATTCCCAGTCTCAATGGCTATTCATACATTCTCTTTGGCCGTAGATTATGTATCAAGGTGGGTAGAAGCCATTGCCACGGAGACAACGATGCTCGAGTAGTAGTGGATGCAAGTCTCAACATCTTTGCAGGTTTGGTGTCCAAAGCAATCATAAGTAATGAGGCAATTAATGACTATGCTTCCTTCTTCAAAAATATGGATAGCACACAGGGTACTCTGCCTTCACCCATGAAAACCAATGGCCAAGCAGAAGTGTTCAACAGGAAATCAAAAAAACACTGCAAGATGACCAATCGGCGGGAAGGGTGGGCTCCTCGAGGGGATGCTCTCTGGGCACGTAGAGCACTTATCTGGGACACCTTTAGGGATGTCTCCCCCTCAGGATTTTTCGTAAAGCCTGTCACCTTCCAATGGAGCCCCAGAACACAGAGCATACTGGGCTGTTAAACTTGAGTGCAATCATGGCCTATGACCAAGCAGGCAGAGAAAATTTCAGCTACAGAGCTAGATGAACTCGGCTTGGAAGCATATGAAAACTCCGGGATCTACAAGCAGAGAAAAATCAAAGCGATTCCATGACCAGCGGATCACGAAGAGAAAAAGAGGAGGATTGGCTAGAAAGTCCTCCTGTTTAACTCAGCCTTAAACTCATTGCAGGTAAACTTCGTTCTAGATGGGATGGGCCTTTGTTATCACTAATGTGTTTCCCAGTAGTGCGATGCAGCTAAAAGCCGAACACAACAACAGCACCTTCCGGTCAATAGACAAAATTAAGCCATTCCATGAAGGCCCAATGTCAATCATTGGAGAATGGAGGGCGTATCATTGATGGAACCAACAACTCCAGATGACCTCCACGTTGAGAGACGATACAAATTTTTAAGTGTGGGGTGGGGATGATCCAAGAAATTCAATTTTCTCTTTTCATTCCCTTCATCCCTGAACTACGCGATTCTAATTCTCTTATTAGTTTTAAATTACGCTGGTTTAAATTACTTGTTATTTCTTTTCATTGCGTATTTCATTTTTCTGGTTTTCAATCTCTTACTTTTTCATTGCGTATTTCATTTTTCTGGTTTTTCAATCTCTCGTTTTCAGAATTTAAAATCTCAATTTGTTTTAAACTCTGAACAAAAATTCAGTGGATTAGTCAATAACAAGAATGTCATGAAAAAGAGTTTTTGAATTAGTTTACGAAAGTTTGAATAAAAGTCGGTGAAAACATATCTACAACTTTGACAAAGAGATTCTCAAACTGGTAGAATTTTTTGTGTTCTAAGCGATGTCGACTGAAAAAAATTGAAAAAGAAAAACATGAGTCAGGAAATGATTACAACCTGTGTGAGATTTTGAGACTTATAAATATGGATGGCTCGCATCTTGCCATTCTTCTTGTTCTTTAGTGTGAATTTTTGCATTCATGATAAGCGTATATTCTGCATTTTGCCTCAACTCTGGATACAACTGTTTTCACATACAGAATGACATGATCTAGGCCATGTTTCTTATGGGCCTAGGCAAATAAAAGCTACTGAACAAATGTATGCATTTGTTTCCCCGTTTTGAGCCTAACTAACCATTCTTTTTTGACAGCTCACTGACAAGCCAAAGTGCCAAAAATAGATTAACCTCACCTATGCACCAGGAGCAGGGGAGCTTTGGAATTGTTGTGGGAGTAAGTCATGATCCAGGAGTGTGGGGGAACTCAGGGAAGCAAATCGTTGTTGCAACTCCCAAGACTCGAAAAGAGCAATAAAGGAATAAGCGGCGAAAGAAAGAAAAAGAAAAGTGGGCAGACAGCTGAAAATCTGAGCTGAAGCAAATAAAGAAAGAAAGCAGCTGCATAAATGTATTGTATAAAAAAAGAAAAAAAATGAGCTGGTGGCAGCAAGAAGGAAGGAAAAATTGGCGGCATCACGAGGTTACCCTCGGGCTGATTTAAGCTTACTCCCATTGCTCCCTCTCTCCTAAAAGGGTCTGAAACCGTTTTCCCATATATTATCCACCCACTTACCTCGCTACAAGCCAAAAAAGTCCTAGTGATCATAGCTGTGCGTGTTTTTCGGTGTAAGAAAGAAACTTTGTCAAAGTGTGGCAATTCCAGTTAAAAGAATATTTGAGGTGTAAATACAAGAAGCCCAAGCAGAGAGAAATGAGGAATGATTTGCTGAAAGCTTCTGTCACTCTTGGTTATCTTTTCTTTGTTTGCAGATCATTAATTTGCCTAGGCGTAGAAGGAGTAATTTCATATTGATGAAACGTCTCATTTCGAGTGAATGAGTCTTTTGCTCATCTCGGTCGAGCCCAGAAAAGCCAAATGAAAAATTCTTTCTATCTTTAAAAATTTCCCCTTGTTGATTTTCATTTTATTTTTGCCCGGGAGTGCAAAAAGGGTAAGTGTGGGGTGTGATGAGTCGCGAGTTATACATCTTTTAGACACCTAAGAAGAGGAGGTTTGCAAAGGAAGCTTATGTGATTAAGGATGGACTATTAATAAAGATTCAGTTTATGAGCTCGAATATAGAGAAAATACAAATACGTGCTAATTCAGACTTCTTAAAGCTAATAAAAGTATCCTCCTTCTTCTGCCCGAGGTCAAGCCGATTGACCAAGGTCAACAAAAATTGTCTCGGCCAAAGATGAACCGTCCAGACGGACCCAGGCTCAATCTCGGCCAAGCAAAATCGTCTCGGCGGCCCGATTGACTTGCGGCCAGTGACCCAAAGTGGCCCCAAATGTATTGACCACATCGGTATCGGCTTGAGGCCACCTGATGCCAATTCATACGCCATGTCAGCTCTAGGAAATGCAGCATGTCGCGTGAAAGAAAAGATCTGCATGGGGGTAGAATCGGACATTCACTATAGTGCATTGGGATTAATTAGGATTAGCTAATCATAGCTTCGTGTATATATAGGAGGAGGCGTGCCTTTGTTTAGTCGTCTTTTTTGAATTCACTCTTTTCACCTGACATTTACATTTTTTCTCGCTCTCGCTCTCTGCCATTTACGGTGGTACGGTGTCCGCAGCGGTGCTTCTCGATTGAGGAAGTCTGCGGTCTAAGGCTAAGGAAGCTGGATGTTTACGAGAGGGGCCGTCAGACTTCTTGGCCGCACTCTGGGTGGGGCCCGATCCTCGGCGCTTAGGCTAGCAGTGAACCCATCAACATAGCGATAAATTGAGGAAGATGGAGCCATCGAATTCGGACCACTGTATTTGTATTTTATTTCTGTTAATTGATTTCGTTCTGCATTTCATATCTCTGTTCTCCTTCCTACTTTAATTCACGTTGAATCATGATTGATTTAACTGTGAACAATGTTAAACTAAACCGGTGGGCCCAGTTTAGCTAATCCGATGGATAATCCTTAGCGATTGTTGAATGAGAACCTAAAATCAGCTCTGAACAATCGCAGTCAGCGATGAGGTGGCGATTGCATAAATCCTCGGTATGACAATGGGCAGACACTTTGGCGTGCCATATGACTACCAAAGGCTGATATGGACTATGAGCGGAGATTGGAACACGTTGGACTTAATTAATGGAACTGAATCTGAATACAGTTATATAATAATAATAGATAAGTAATGCTTGATAGTATACATTAGTTTATTTTAGTTTATTTTACGCTTACATTCAAACCCCGTTCTTGTTTTCTTTCTTCATTTTCTGGTTTGGGGCAGTGATCCCCTCTTAGCGTCTGCATGCACTCGGTAGACCATCTTTTTAGTCTCTGCCAGGTGGGTATGGGCTTTCTGAGAGGAGTCAACACTTCACATCTCAGATTACGCATTGTTTAAACTTACACTAAATCACAATTATTGACACCTTTATGTCCTTGAGAAGAAGAATGACCTAGGGTTGACTATACTATAGTTAACTTTAGTAATTTGATAAAGCGCGTAAAAAGCGACTGTAAAAGCGCCCGTCATCGATGTCAACAATGATTGTTAATTGAGAATCTAAAATCAGTTTGAACTTAATCTACCAAGCGATGAGGTGGCGATTGTGTAAATCCTCGAGTATGTAGACGGACCTTTGGCGATTGCCATAAGAATGATTGAGGCTGATGAGGGCTCTTCGGAGTGAGGTTGAACCAGAAAGAACTTGATTATTGGAACTAAACATGAACACAGTAATAGCAATAGCATAAGGAGTAGTGTAATTGCATTTGGTCGTAGTTAACCTCTACTTTTGATTCAATTGCATTTCCAACCCCTTTGTTTACGCCTTTAAAGTGCGAGACAAAGGTAGTCCATCTCATGGCGTCTATCTGCACTTAGCTGAGACCAAGCGGATTGTCTCTGTGGAGGTCGACTTCGAGTTCGAGTCTCTGTTGAGACAACCTTTCGGCGATCTTGAGACAAGTCGATATTTTACATAGATTCTACTTAGTTACTCCATGTTGAAACACTACTTAGACACTGCTTGTGTCCTTGAAGAATGACCTAGGGTTAGCTATACTTATAGTTAGCTTTAGTTATTTGATAAAAAGCGTTCAAAACAACTAGAAAACCGCATGTCATCCTTGGCTACTAAGATGCATTTGAGATTGGCGACTATGTGCCAATTGTTTCTGATCTGGCTAATATGGTTAGATTGCAAACTCTAAAGACTGATCTTACTGATATAACATCAGATAGATTTCGGACAAGTTACTAAGGTCAAGATAGCTAACCTGCATGTGCTGATGTTGGCGTTACCCTAATCCCATGTGTGTTGATGCGAATAGTAATCCATATATGCTAATGCTGATAATGCTTTTCTTTGAAGGGCCAAGGATCTTAGATTCTAAGGTTGATAAATTCGGACAATATTAATATGGTTTGAAATCTTAGGCTCCATGGTTGAGGGCCTTTGCATCTTCGATAAGATTACAATTTGAGATCTTCTTGGGCCTCTAGAAAAGCGGAATGAAGTGACAATCGACTTTAACATCCGGGAGGAAGCCATAGCCAAGTCAACAACTTAGAAGTTCAAATTCGAGACAATCAAGAGGCCAGCAGGCCCAATTTGAGGCCAAAACCATAAAGCGAGGCCGAGAATGAGCCGGTGCCCAGCTGCCAAGACTTCGATAAGAGGTGAGGCGACTCAAACAATAAGAGCGGAATACAGAGTCGATTTAGACAAACAAAGTCAAAAAGCAGCTAAAGGCCAAGACCGACTCAGCAACCCAAGCTAGAATCCTGACCAAGTCGCCAACTGAAAGCTGAGCGAGGCAGAAACCAACTCTTGTGAAGAGACACATGCCACGTCAGAGCTCCATCTCGGACAATCGAATCCATGAGCAAGTACCATTTGTGTCTGGACCCAAAGCAGTGGAGCAGGTCCATTCTCGATAATCAAGGTCGAAAGCTGATATCAAGCAAAGTCAGAATCGTCCTTGGTATCCAGCGCCACAACTGACGGATGCTTTGAGACTATATCAGTAGGCCTGCATCTACATGTGAACACTGAGATGACAAGCGACCATCAGGCTCCCCATTGAAAGCCGAATCCTTTCTGTTGGCAACCCGTCGAGGAATCACTGAATGAACCTTCTTCACTTTTCTCACCAGATAGAATCAATACAGTGTCATCATAGTGCAACCATTCCATGCCTGTAGTAAATTTGCATTCTGAATTGACTAACCAATCTGAATATTTTGGAAAATATGGATTTTAAAATTGGTGGTTGTGAGTGTACCTATACTAGATTAACTGAATTTTTCTCTATGTGTGAAAAAGCAACAATGACACTAATCCCAGTGCAGGAGTTATAGGCAATACAGAGGAAAATACTAGAGGGGATATCTTTATTGGAACTATCAAAATGGATGAGGAAAGCTCTCCCAATTTGCTGGAAACAACGGAGGCGGAGCAAAAATACTGGATATCAGATTCTGCATTCTTCTCCACCCTGAAAAAAGCAGTCTTTCTATTTCACCCCTTTTTGTTCTTGCCACATATCTTTGCATTGAGGACAATGCATCATTTAAGTGTGGGGGTTCTGTAGGAGGGTGACGGTTTGTTTTGTTTTGTTTTTTAGTTTTGTTATTTAGTTTTTTATTTCGTTCTTGTTCTATTTCATTTTGTTTCTTTCATTTCAATCTCTTTTCAGAGTCATTTTCCTTGATCTAAGTAAAAAGTTGTCTAACCCAGTCCATCTTTGATTAGGTTCCATCTTGGCGGATTCGGATTGACTTGACCTTGTCTCATTCTCTTTATTTTTGTTCAAATTTTGGTTTTCATTTTCATTTTATTTTTGTTTTTCTAGCTGATTTTAGTTCGGATTGTCAATTACTAAGAAAACTATTTTGAAATATTTTGAATGGTTCTTTGGAGTAAGATGAAATAGTATGAAGCGGTTCATGACTCTGGATGAGATTTTTAAACCTGACATTAGGTGAAATTTTTGCATCCTTAGGCAGTTAGTAAGTGAAAAAAAATGAAAAGATGAACCATTTGTGATAAAGCAATTATGCAGTGTAAAGAACTTCGAGCCTTGCATGAATGGCTTTGTATCTCACCGTTCTTTCACTTATTGTGCGATATTTGCATCTATGTTACTAGTTACTCTAGGTTTTGCCTTGATTCTCTGGATATATCTCGATTCGCATGCAAGAATAACATGATCTAGGTCATCGCTTCTTTCTGACTACTTAGCGAATAAAGCTACCTTGTGAATAATTCCTTTGGTTACCCGTTTGACCCACTATACTTAGTTTCTTGATATGTGACATTACAACCCTAAAGCGGGAAAAACCATAATCAACCAGACCTTAGGGAACAAGGAGGAGCTTTGGAATTGTTTTTGAAATAGATCTTGAATAATAAGTGGGGGAGTGACACACAGAGGCATTGCGAAGTGGTATATTTGAAAAAAAAAAAAGTAAGTGTTTTCCGGAAAGGGTTGATGAAAAGAAAAGAAAAGGACACGAAAAAATAAGTAAGCGAGGAAACAAAAAGAAAAGATTACCAAATGGATTGCAACACAAAGGCAAAGACAAGGAAAAGTGAGAAAAAGAAAGAGAAAAATGAGACGATGAACAAAGGCCGGCTTTCAAAGAGGTGGTGTTGAGGATAATCTTAGGTGCTTACAAATTGCTCCTGCTTGTCACTACAGTTATTAAAGCTCACTTTGCCATCCTGAAACCTACCTTACCCTGTGGCCACGTTAACAAGCCCAGAAAAGTCCTGATAGTCGTTTGTGGATGTGTTGTTGAAGGTGTGAAAGGAGGATAGTCAAAACTTGGAAGTGCTAGTTGACATAGGATGTTTGAGTGTATATACAAACCTAAACACTTGAGAGATTGAGGAGGAATATGTCTTGAGAGGCTTAGTCACTTCTCGGTTACTCTTAATGTTTGTAGGTTGCTCATTTGTTTTTTGGATGTGGAGAAAGTAACTTTCATAGATTGTTGAATACTGAATTAGGATGAATGCATGCTTAAGCTGTTTTGTCAAACTTGAGGAGTTTATTTGAAAATCACTAGTCCTCTTTCAATTCCTTGAATGCTCAAGATACGATTTTGCCCAAGTGCAAAAGTATAAGAGTGGGGTCTAATGAGTCATATTTTATACACACTTTATGTGGGTTTAAGATGGGTGTTGTTAAGAATGTTTAATGATTAAAAGTCTTGTCTTAATCAAGATTTGAATTATGGGCTAAAAAATAGGAGAAATACAAATGCATTGCTAAAATGAGGTTTTTAACTAACAAAGGTTAAAAGACTTGTTTGCAGGCCTGAATGCTAAGCCATGTCAGCCCAAGTCATCTCGACCCAAATAAGGAAAATCCCGACCATCCATCGCTCGGTCAAACCATACTCAATGCATATATGATTTGCTAAGATTAAAGGTCTATAGTGCAGATATGATTTGCTAAGATCAAAGGAATCTGTAATGCAGATATGATTTGCTAAGATTAAAGAATTTATAATGCAGATATGATTTACTAAGATCGAAAGAATCTGTAATTAGGTAACTAGGAATGCATATATGATTCTGCTAAAATTAGGAAAATGAGGAAACTCCTAAGATTGAGGAGATTGTAATCCTGTAATTCAATGGAATCTTTAGGATTTGAATTTGTTATTAGGATTAGATTTAGATTTATCCAACTTATTGTATAAATAAGAACCTCGGGCCACGTTTTCAGTGTAGAATTTAATAAAATCTAGGCCAAGCCCTTGAGTCAACGGCTCTGAAACTTCAAGCTAACACGGTGGTACATGAAGCTTCAGTAAGGTGTCTCCCCATCGGTCGAGGAGGTATAGGATCAGGATTTGGGAAGTTGGAAGGTATCGAAGGTGATTCGCTCGGTATAGCCAGCATACTCCGTTGGTGAAGCAACGTCTAGCCATCATTGGTGCACCATTTTCCTTCTATTAGCCGTCATCGTGGAAGGTAGACTATACGGAAACTCCCCGATTTCTCACCTTTGTATTCGGTTTATCAATAATCTGATAGGTTTGCAATTAGACTTTCTTATAATTCTCGTGCTTTAATTATACTCTTAACTTTGTCGCAGC
>JAENHJ010000348.1:0-49808 GCA_025330945.1 Mucuna pruriens | reverse complement strand
TAGTCATGGGACCTCAATATCGCCAATTATCTTTGACTTTGTTGGTTGGGTTTCTATCAATTCTTCTTCGTCCCATTTTTCTTATCCCATTCTTCTTCTCATTCTTTTTCTTCTCGTTCTTCTACTCATTCTTCTTCCTCTCATTCTTCTTCTCATTCTTCTTCTTCTCATTCTTCTACTTGTCATTCTACTTCTGCTCATTCTTCTTCTTCTCATTCTTCTTGTTCACATTCTTCTTCTCAATCTTCTTCTTCTCATTCTTCTTCTTCTCATTCTTCTTCTTCACATTCTTCTTCTTCTCATTCTTCTTCTCATTCTTCTTCCTCTCAATGTTTTTCACATTCTTATTCTTCTCATTCTTCTTCTTCACATTCTTCTTCTTAATCTTCTTCTTCTCATTCTTCTTCTACTCATTCTTCTTCTACTCATTCTGCTTCTCACTCTTCTTCTTCTTCTCATTCTACTTCGTCTCATTCTTCTTCCTTTGATTCTTCTTCTCATTCTTCTTGTTCTCATTCTCCTTGTTCTCATTCTTCTTGTTCTTCACATTCTTCTTCTTCTCATTTTTCTTATTCCCATTCTTCTTCTCATTCTTTTTCTTCTCGTTCTTCTTCTCATTCTTTTTCTTCTCGTTCTTCTTCTCATTCTTCTTCTTCTCATTCTTCTTCTACATTCTTCTTCCACTCATTCTTCTTCTCATTCTTCTTTTTCTCATTCTTCTCCTTCTCATTCTTCTTTTGCTCATTCTTCTTCTACTCATTCTTCTTCTTCTCATGCTTCTTTTTCACATTCTTCTTCTCAATCTTCTTCTTCTCAATCTTATTCTTCTCATTCTTCTTCTTCTCATTCTTCTTCTCAATCTTCTTCTTCTCATTCTTCTTCTTCTCATTCTTCTTCTCATTCTTCTTTTTCTCATTCTTCTTCCTCTTATTCTTCTTGTCATTCTTCTTCTTCTCATTCTTCTTCTCAACCTTCTTTTTCTCCTTCTTCTTCTTGTCATTATTCTTCTCATGCTTCTTCTTTACATTCTTCTTCTCATTCTTCTTCTTCTTATTCTTCTTCTTCTTCTTCTTTTTCTTCTTCTCATTCTTCTTCCTTTCATTCTTCTTCTCATTCTTCTTCTTCTTGTTCTTCTTCTTCACATTCTTCTTCTCATTCTTCTTCTTCACATTCTTCTTCTCAATCTTCTTCTTCTAATTCTTCTTCTTCTCATTCTTCTTCCTCTCATTGATTTTCTCATTCTTATTCTTCTCATTCTTATTCTTCTCACTCTTCTTCTTCACATTCTTCTTCTTTACATTCTTCTTCTTCACATTCTTCTTCTCATTCTTCTTCTTTACATTCTTCTTCTCATTCTTCTTCGTCTCATTGGTTTTCTCATTCTTATTCTTCTCATTCTTTTTCATCACATTCTTCTTCTCAATCTTCTTCATCTCATTCTTCTTCTTGTCATTCTTCTTATCATTCTTCTTCTTCTCATTCTTCTTCTCATTCTTCTTCTTCCCATTCTTCTTCTCATTTCTCTTCTTCTCTTTCTTCTTCTTCTTCTTATTCTTCTTCTTTACATTCTTCTTCTCATTCTTCTTCTTCTTCTTCTTCTTCACATTCTTCTTCTTCTCATTCTTCTTCTTCTCATTCTTCTTCTTCTCATTCTTCTTCTTCACATTCTTCTTCTTCTTATTCTTCTTCTTCACATTCTTCTTCTTCTCATTCTTCTTCTTCACATTCTTCTTCTTCTCATTCTTCTTCTCATTCTTCTTCTCATTCTTCTTCTTCTCATTTTTCTTCCTCTTAATGTTTTTCTCATTCTTATTCTTCTCATTCTTCTTCTTCACATTCTTCTTCTCAATCTTCTTCTTCTCATTCTTCTTCTACTCATTCTTTTTCTACTCATTCTTCTTCTACTCATTCTGCTTCTCACTCTTCTTCTTCTTCTCATTCCACTTCGTCTCATTCTTCTTCCTTTGATTCTTCTTCTCATTCTTCTTATTTTCATTCTTCCTTTTCTTCTCATTCTTCTTCTTCATTCTTCTTCTTCTCATTCTTCTTCTTCTCATTTTTCTTATTCCCATTCTTCTTCTCATTCTTTTTCTTCTCGTTGTTCTTCTCATTCTTCTTTTTCACATTCTTCTTCTCAGTCTTCTTCTTCTCATTCTTCTTCTTCTTCACATTCTTCTTCTCAATCTTATTCTTCTCATTCTTCTTCTTCTCATTCTTCTTCTCAATCTTCTTCTTCTCATTCTTCTTTTTCTTATTCTTCTTCTCATTCTTCTTCCTCTTATTCTTCTTCTCATTCTTCTTCTTCTCATTCTTCTTCTCAACCTTCTTCTTCTCATTCTTCTTGTCATTGTTCTTCTCATTCTTCTTCTTTACATTCTTCTTCCTCTCATTATTTTTCTCATTCCTATTCTGCTCATTCTTCTTCTTCACATTCTTCTTCTCTATCTTCTTCTTCCCATTCTTCTTCTCACTCTTCTTCTTCTCGTTCTTCTTTTCATTCTTCTTCCTTTGATTCTTCTTCTCATTCTTCTTGTTCTTCTCATTTTTTTCTTCTCATTCTTCTTCGTCTCATTTTTCTTATCCCATTTTCTTCTTATTCTTTTTTCTTCTCGTTCTTCTGCTCATTGTTCTTCCTCTATTCTTCTTCTTCTCATTCTTCTTCTTCTCATTCTTCTTCTCATTCTTCTTCTGCTCATTCTTCTTCTTCTCATTCTTCTTGTTTACATTCTTCTTCTCATTCTTCTTCTACTCATTCTTCTTCTTCTCATTCTTCTTCTTCACATTCTTCTTCTCATTCTTCTTGTTCTTCTTATTCTTGTTTATCTCATTCTTCTTCGTCTCATTTTTCTGATCCCATTCTTCTTCTCATTCTTTTTCTTCTCGTTCTTCTTCTTCTCATTCTTCTTCTACTCATTCTTCTTCCTCTCATTCTTCTTCTCATTCTTCTTCTTCTCATTCTTCTTCTTCTCATTCTTCTTCCTGTCATTCTTCTTCTCCTCATTCTTCTTGTTCACATTCTTCTTCTCAATCTTCTTCTTCTCAATCTTCTTCTTCTCATTCTTCTTCTTCTCATTCTTCTTCTTCTCATTCTTCTTCTTCTCAATCTTATTCTTCTCATTCTTCTTCTCAATCTTCTTCTTCTCATTCTTCTTTTTCTCATTGTTGTTCTCATTCTTCTTGATGAGGACATGACTAAGAGTGTGGCACTTGAAGGACTTGGAGGGCCTATGACAAGGGCAAGGACAAAGAGAGCTAAGGAAGCTATACAACAAGTGTTGGCAGCCCTTATTCAAAAACAACTGAACCTAGAAGGATGCAAGCCCAAGTTGATCAATCTTTTAATCCAACTTGAGGAACAAAGGTTTTTGGGCTGAATTGCATGACATACCCATAAAGATATTTAGTTTGTTTTTCTTATTTAAATAAAAATACTAGGCTGAACTAATCCATAGGCCTAGAAAACATTTAGTTATTTTATTTTCTAAAGTGTGGGCTGACTTAATGTTGGACCTTCACTAAACCTAGTGGTTAGGGTTGTGGCCACTATAAAAAGAGCTCAAATGACAGCACAGGACAGAACATCAAATTTTCATTTGCTTGAGAGAGTGTATTTTCCTGGGTTCTTGTAATCATCTGGGCTTATCTTCCATCCTTGGAAGTGTGACGCTCACCAATTCCTTTTATCTTTTCTTTCTTATCACGTCCCAATTTATCATCGCGTTTTGTGTGAAACCCTAGCACAGTCCCGTTCCCCATTTTCAGGCAAACTAAGTTTGGATCATATCTCGACCAATTCTCGGTATTTTTTGGTGATTCATAGGTCAATTTCGCAATTCAGAACGTCATCGTTTCTCTCATTTCGGAATCACTCAATTCTGAGGTGTGTAGCTCGAGATCTAGTCGTGCCCTATTTGTACCTCAACTTCCGGTGTAGTTCACGAATTCCAACCTAGAAAAGAAAGAAGGTGATTCGTGCCTTACCCTGTTCTGGTTCATATCATCTCACCCTGACCTAATTCCACATCACTTCTTCCTCTTATTCTTCTTCTCATTCTTCTTCTTCTCAACCTTCTTCTTCTCATTCTTCTTCTTGTCATTGTTTTTCTCATTCTTATTTACATTCTTCTTCTTCACATTCTTCTTCTTCTGATTCTTCTTCTTCTCATTCTTCTTCCTATCATTGTTTTTCTCATTCTTATTCTTCTCATTCTTCTTCTTCACATTCTTCTTCTCAATCTTCTTCTTCTCATTCTTCTTCTCAATTTTCTTCTTCTCATTCTTCTTCTCACTCTTCTTCTTCTCGTTCTTCTTTTCATTCTTATTTTTCTTCTCATTCTACTTCATCTCATTCTTCTTCCTCTCATTCTTCTTCTTATTTTTCTTCTTCTCATTCTTCTTGTTCTTCTCATTCTTCTTCTTCTCATTTTTCATATTCCCATTCTTCTTCTCATTCTTTTTCTTCTCGTTCTTCTTCTCATTCCTCTTCTTCTCATTCTTCTTCTACTCATTCTTCTTCCTCTCATTCCTCTTCTTCTCAATCTTCTTCTTCTCATTCTTCTTCTTCACATTCTTAATCTAAATCTTATTCTTCTCATTCTTCTTCTTCACATTCTTCTTCTCAATCTTCATCTTCACATTCTTCTTCTCAATCTTCTTCTCAATCTTTTTCTTCTCATTCTTCTTCTTCTCATTCTTCTTCTTCACATTCTTCTTCAAAATCATTTTCTTCACATTCTTCTTCTTCTCATTCTTCTTCTTCACATTCTTCTTCTCAATCTTCTTCTCAATCTTCTTCTTCTCATTCTTCTTCTTCACATTCTTCTTCTCAATCTTCTTCTTCTCATTCTTCTTCTTCTTATTTTTCTTCTCATTCTTCTTTTTCTCATTCTTCTTCTCATTCTTCTTCCTCTTATTCTTCTTCTCATTCTTCTTCATCTCATTCTTCTTCTACTCATTCTTTTTCTTTACATTCTTCTTCTCATTCTTCTTCTTCTCATTCCTCTTCTTCTCATTATCCTTCTTCTCATTCTTCTTCTTCACATTCTTCTTCTTCTCATTCTTCTTCTTCTCATTCTTCTTCTTGTTCTCATTCTTCTTCTTCTTATTCTTGTTCTCATTCTTCTTCTTCTCATTCTTCTTCTTCTCATTCTTCTTCTTTTCATTCTTCTTCTTTACATTCTTCCTCTCATTCTTCTTCTTCTCATTCTTCTTCTGATCATTCTTCTTCTTCTAATTCTTCTCATTCCTCTTTTTCTCATTCTTCTTCTTTTCATTCTTCTTCTTCTTATTCTTCTTCAGCTTATTCTTCTTCTTCACATTCTTCTTCTCAATCTTCTTCTTTCCATTCTTCTACTTCTCATTCTATTTCTCATTCTTCTTCTTCTCATTCTGTTTCTTTTCATTCTTCATTTCATTCTTCTTTTTCTCATTCTTCTTCTCTTTCTTCTTTTTCATCTCATTCTTCTTCTCATTCTTTTTCTTGTCATTCTTCTTCCTTTCATTCTTCTTCTCATTCTGGTTCTTCTCATTCTTCTTCTCACTCTTCTTCATCTCATTCTTCTTCTCATTCTTCTTCTTCTTATTCTTCTTTTTGTTATTCTTCTTCTTTCCTTTCTTCTTCCTTTCATTCTTCTTCTCATTCTGGTTCTTCTCGTTCTTCTTCTTCATATTCTTCTTCTCATTCTTCTTCTTCACATTCTTCTTCTCAATCTTCTCCTTCTAATTCTTCTTCTTCTAATTCTTCTTCTTCTCATTCTTCTTCTTCTCATTCTTCTTCTTCACATTCTTCTTCTTTGTATTCTTTTTCTTCATATTCGTCTTCTCAATCTTCTTCTTCTCATTCTTCTTCTTGTCATTATTCCATTCATTCTTCTTCTTTTCATTCTTCTTCTCATTCTTCTTCTTTACATTCTTCTTCATTCTTCTTCTTCTTCTTCTTCTTCTTCTCATTCTTCTTCTTCTCATTCTTCTTCTTTTCATTCTTCTTCTTTACATTCTTCTTCTCATTCTTCTTCTTTACATTCTTCTTCTCATTCTTCTTCTTTACATTCTTCTTCTCATTCTTCTTCTTTACATTCTTCTTCTCATTCTTCTTCTTTACATTCTTCTTCTCATTCTTCTTCTTCTCATTCTTCTTCTTCTCATTCTTCTTCTTCTCATTTTTCTTCTTCTTCTTCTTCTCATTCTTCTTCTTCTCATTCTTCTTCTTCTCATTCTTCTTCTTCTCATTCTTCTTCTTCTCATTCTTCTTCTCATTCTTCATCTCATTCCTCTTGTTCTCATTCTTCTTCTTCTTCTTCTCATTCATCTTCCTCTCATTCTTCTTGTTTACATTCTTCTTCTCATTCTTCTTGTTTACATTCTTCTTCTCATTCTTCTTGTTTACATTCTTCTTCTCATTCTTCTTCTTCTCATTCTTATTCTTCTCATTCTTCTTCTTCTCATTCTTCTTCATCACATTCTTCTTCTCATTCTTCTTGTTCTTCTCATTCTTCTTCGTCTCATTTTTCTTATCCCATTCTTCTTCTCATTCTTTTTTTTCTCATTCTTCTTCTCATTCTTCTTCTTCTCATTCTTCTTCCTCTCATTCTTCTTCTACTTATTCTTCTTCCTCTCATTCTTCTTCTACTTATTCTTCTTCCTCTCATTCTTCTTCTCATTCTTCTTCTCATTCTTCTTCTTGTCATTCTTCTTCTGCTCATTCTTATTCTTGTCATTCTTCTTGCTCAAATTGTTCTTCTAAATCTTCTTCTTCTCATTCTTCTTCTTCACATTCTTCTTCTCAATCTTATTCTTCTAATTCTTCTTCTCAATCTTCTTCTTCTCATTCTTCTTTTTCTCATTCTTCTTCCTCTTATTTTGCTTCTCATTCTTCTTCTTCTCAACCTTCTTTTTCTCATTTTTCTTCTTGCCGTTGTTCTTCTCATTCTTCTTCTTTAAATTCTTCTTCTTCATATTCTTCTTGTTCTGATTCTTCTTCTTCTCATTCTTCTTCCTCTCATTGTTTTTCTCATTCTTATTCTTCTCATTATTCTTCTTCACATTCTTCTTCTCAATCTTCTTCTTCTCATTCTTCTTCTCACTCTTCTTCTCGTTCTTCTTTTCATTCTTCTACTTCTTCTCATTCTACTTCGTCTCATTCTTCTTCCTCTGATTCTTCTTCCTCTTCTTGTTCTTCCCATTCTTCTTGTTCTTCCCATTCTTCTTGTTCTTCTCATTCTTTTTCTTCTCATTTTTCTTATTCCCATTCTTCTCTTCATTATTCTACTTCTTCTCATTCTACTTTGTCTCATTCTTCTTCCTCTGATTCTTCTTCTCATTCTTCTTCTTCCCATTCTTTTTGTTCTTCTCATTCTTTTTCTTCTCATTTTTCTTATTCCCATTCTTCTTCTCATTCTTTTTCTTCTCATTCTTCTTCCTCTTATTCTTCTTCTCATTCTTCTTCATCTCATTCTTCTTCTACTCATTCTTTTTCATTACATTCTTCTTCCTATTCTTCTTCTTCTCATTCCTCTTCTTCTCATTCTTCTTCTTCTCATTCTTCTTCTTCTCATTCATCTTCTTCTCATTCTTCTTGTTCTCATTCTTCTTCTTCTCATTCTTATTCTCATTCTTCTTCTTCTCATTCTTATTCTCATTCTTCTTCTTTTCAATTCTTCTTCTTCTCATTCTTCTTCTTTTCATTCTTCCTCTTTACATTCTTCCTCTCATTCTTCTTCTTCTCATTCTTCTTTCGATCATTCTTCTTCTTCTAATTCTTCTCATTCCTCTTTTTCTCATTCTTCTTCTTTTTATTCGTCTTCTTCTCATTCTTCTCCATCTCATTCTTCTTCCTCACACTCTTCTTCTCAATCTTCTTCTTCCCATTCTTCTACTTCTCATTCTTTTTCTCATTCTTCTTCTTCTCATTCTGTTTGTTTTCATTCTTCATCTCATCCTTCGTTTTCTCATTCTTCTTTTCTTTCTTCTTCTTCTTCTCATTCTTCTTCTTCTCATTCTTCTTCTTATTCTTTTTCTTGTCATTCTTCTTCTTGCCATTCTTCTTCTTGCCATTCTTTTTCCTTTCATTCTTCTTCTCATTCTGGTTCTTCTCGTTCTTCTTCTTCACATTCTTCTTCTCATTCTTCTTCTTCACATTCTTCTTCTCATTCTTCTTCTTCACATTCTTCTTCTCAATCTTCTCCTTCTAATTCTTCTTCTTCTCATTCTTATTCTCATTCTTCTTCTTCTCATTCTTCTTCATCTCATTGATTTTCTCATTCTTATTCTTCTCATTCTTCTTCTTCACATTCTTCTTCTTCACATTCTTTTTCTTCATATTCTTCTTCTCAATCTTCTTCTTCTCATTCTTCTTCTTGTCATTCTTCTTCTCATTCTTGTTCTTTGCATTCTTCTTCTCATTCTTCTTCTTCTCATTCTTCTTCTTTACATTCTTTTTCTCATTCTTCTTCTTTACATTCTTCTTCTCATTCTTCTTCTTTACATTCTTCTTCTACACATTCTTCTTCTCAATCTTCTTCTTCCATTCTTCTTCTTTCTTCTTCTTCTCATTCTTCTTCTTCTCATTCTTCTTCTTCTCATTCTTCTTCTCATTCCTCTTGTTCTCATTCTTCTTCTTCTCAATCATCTTCTTCTCATTCTTCTTGTTTACATTCCTCTTCTCATTCTTCTTCTC
The DNA here is from genome assembly GCA_025330945.1 of Mucuna pruriens. Classification (NCBI taxonomy): domain Eukaryota; kingdom Viridiplantae; phylum Streptophyta; class Magnoliopsida; order Fabales; family Fabaceae; genus Mucuna; species Mucuna pruriens. The sequence continues at coordinate 41,134 of JAENHJ010000348.1, read as the reverse complement.
ATTCTTCTTCTTCACATTCTTCTACTTCTCATTCTTCTTCTTCTCATTCTTCTTCCTCTCATTGTTTTTCTCATTCTTATTCTTTTCATTCTTCTTCTTCTCATTCTTCTTCTTCACATTCTTCTTCTCATTCTTCTTGTTCTTCTCATTCTTCTTCGTCTCATTTTTCTTATCCCATTCTTCTTCGTCTCATTTTTCTTATCCCATTCTTCTTCTGATTCTTTTTCTTCTCGTTCTTGTTCTCATTCTTCTTCTACTTATTCTTCTTTCTCTCATTCTTCTTCTCATTCTTCTTGTTATTCTTCTTCTGCTCATTCTTATTCTTCTCATTCTTCTTGTTCACATTGTTCTTCTCAATCTTCTTCTTCTCATTCTTCTTCTTCACATTCTTCTTCTGAATCTTATTCTTCTCATTCTTCTTCTCAATCTTCTTCTTCTCATTCTTTATTTTCTCATTCTACTTCTCATTCTTTTTCGCCCTCGTGATTCGTGGTGGGGCTATGGGAATCGAACCCAATTCTTCCACGACCCCTATTCTCGAACGAACGACCACTTATCTTTCAATCTAGGTCTGCCTCAACGAGCTTTGCTACTTCAACAAGGAGTGGAAAGGGCCCCCCTATCATAGGCGGCCGAAGGCACAGCCTGTTTAATAACAGCAAGAATAAGGACAATTTATTCTTCTCTCTATACGAAATTTCTGATACGCGAAATCTGGCCGAAAAAACGAAACCTGTGGGAGCTCATTCCTTTTTTGAAGCAATGAATTATTTTTTTTACGACGATAGGATACCACCGGATGCGGTTTTTGTTATGAACTGACAAGATCTAAGTCTCCCCTAGCGTAAGTCGCAATCAACTTGATGCATTTTGTTGGACTAATGAGTATAGGACGTAATTAGAGGTGGTGGGTGGGCGCCTATATACATACCACTTCAAATGGTGTTTGTTTGGTTGCCGAATGAGAAGTGGTATTGTACCACTATTATGCCCATGGTAACCAACGTACCCATTCCCTTGGTCTATCGCTTGTAAAGCATCCCAGGTAGTTCTCTAAGCACCGGTTAACCACCTCCCTCACAGTTTGCATGAGATTCCACTTATTCTATGTCATTTTAAGCCTTAGGTAGTTGTTCCTCCAGCAGTTCTGTTCTTGGTCTGATAGTCTTGTTAACGCTTTCTAATCGACTTTCTTTCTTGTACAGATCTTCCTTTCCTTCCTCGTCCAATGACGGATTTGCTCCCTCTTTCAGTAAGTCTTCTTCTTTAGTAAGAAGAGTACTGCCTAAAGCAATGTGAGTTTGTCTATATGGGAACCGGCCGTAAACTCCTTTTCTGGTGTAGATCCCCTTCCTTATGAATCAATTCCCCGGGTACAAGGAATGAGTGCTCCTTCCTCTTCTTCTGCTTCTCATTCTTCTTCTTCAGTAATTGTTCTTCTCATTCTTCTTCTTTACCATCTTCTTCTTCATATTCTTCTTGTTCTGATCCTTCTTCATCTCATTCTTCTTCCTCTCACTGTTTTTATCATTCTTATTCTTCTCATTCTTCTTCTTCACATTCTTCTTCTCAATCTTCTTCTTCTCATTCTTCTTCTCACTCTTCTTCTCGTTCTTCTTTTCATTCTGCTTCTTCTCATTCTTCTTCGTCTCATTTTTCTTATCCCATTCTTCTTCTCATTCTTTTTCTTCTCGTTCTTCTTCTCATTCTTCTTCTTCTCATTCTTCTTCTACTCATTCCTCTTCCTCTCATTCTTCTTCTCATTCTTCTTCTTCTCATTCTTCTTCTTTTCATTCTTCTTCTTCTCATTCTTCTTCTTCACATTCTTCTTCTAAATCTTCCTCTTCTCATTCTTCTTCTTCTCATTCTTCTTCATCACATTCTTCTTCTAAATCTTATTCTTCTCATTCTTCTTCTTCATATTCTTCATCTCAATCTTCTTCTTCACATTCTTCTTCTCAATCTTCTTCTCATTCTTCTTCTTCTCATTCTTCTTCTTCACATTCTTCTTCAAAATCTTATTCTTCACATTCTTTTTCTTCTCATTCTTTTTCATCACATTCTTCTTCTCAATCTTCTTCTTCTCATTCTTCTTCTTCTTATTATTCTTTTCATTCTTCTTTTTCTCATTCTTCTTCCTCTTATTCTTCTTCTCATTCTTCTTCATCTCATTCTTATTCTTCTCATTCTTCTTCTTTACATTCTTCTTCTCATTCTTCTTCTTCTCATTCTTCTTCTTCACATTCTTCTTCTTCTCATTCTTCTTCTTCTCAATCTTCTTCTTTTCATTCTTCTTCTTTACATTCTTTCTGTCATTCTTCTTCTTCACATTCTTCTCATTCCTCTTTTTCTCATTCTTCTTCTAATTCTTCTTCATCTCATTCTTCTTCTTCACATTCTTCTTCTCAATCTTCTTGTTCCCATTCTTATACTTCTCATTCTATTTCTCATTCTTCTTCTTCTCATTCTTTTCCTTTTCATTCTTCATCTAATTCTTCTTCTCAGTCTTCTTCTCAATCTTCTTCTTCTCATTCTTCTTCTTCTCATTCTTCTTCTTCACATTCTTCTTCTAAATCTTATTCTTCACATTCTTCTTCTAAATCTTATTCTTCACATTTTTCTTCTAAATCTTATTCTTCACATTCTTCTTCTTCTCATTCTTCTTCTTCACAGTCTTCGTCTCAATCTTCTTCTCAATCTTCTTCTTCTCATTCTTCTTCTTTTCATTCTTCTTCTTCTCATTCTTTTTCTTCACATTCTTCTTCTCAATCTTCTTCTTCCCATTCTTCCACTTCTCATTCTGTTTCTCATTCTTCTTCTTCTCATTCTTTTTCTTTTCATTCTTCATCTCATTCTTCTTTTTCTCATTCTTCTTCTCTTTCTTCTTCTTCTCATTCTACTCCTGCTTATTCTTCTCTTTCTACTCATTCTTCTTCTTCTTATTCTTCTTTTTCTTCTCATTCTTCTTCTTTTCCTTTTTCTTCTTCTTATTCTTTTTCTTCTCGTTCATCTTCTCATTCTTCTTCTTCTCATTCTTCTTCTTGTTTACTCATTCTTCTTCTTGTTCACATTCTTCTTCTTCTCATTCTTCTTTTCATTCTTCTTCTAATTTTTCTTCTTGTCATTCTTCGTCCTCTCATTCTTCTTCTAATTCTTCTTCATCTTTTTCTTCCTCTTCTCATTCTTCTTCGTCTCATTCTTCTTCTGCTTATTCTTCTCTTTCTACTCATTCTTCTGTTTCTTTTTCTTCTCATTCTTCTTCTTCTCCTTTTTCTTCTTCTTATTCCTTTTCTTCTCGTTCATCTCATTCTTCTTCTTCTCATTCTTCTACTACTCATTCTTCTTCTTCACATTCTTCTTCTTCTCATTCTTCTTTTCATTCTTCTTCTCATTCTTCTTCTCATTCTTCTTTTCATTCTTCTTCTCATTCTTCTTCTCATTCTTCTTTTCATTCTTCTTCTCATTCTTCTTCTCATTCTTCTTTTCATTCTTCTCAATTTTCTTCTTGTCATTCTTCGTCCTCTCATTCTTCTTCTCATTCTTCTTCTTCTCATTCTTCTTCTTCATTCTTCTTCTTCTCATTCTTCTTCTTCATTCTTCTTCTCATTCTTCTTCTTCACATTCTTCTTCTCATTCTTCTTCTTCACATTCTTCTTCTCATTCTTCTTCTTCACATTCTTCTTCTCATTCTTCTTCTTCACATTCTTCTCCTCAATCTTCTTTTTCTAATTCTTTTTCTTCACATTCTTCTTCTCAATCTTCTTCTTCTCACTCTTCTTCATCTTATTCTTCTTCTCATTCTTTTTGTTCTCATTCTTCTTCTTCTTATTCTTCTTCTTGTCATTCTTCATCTTGCCATTCTTCTTCATTTCATTCTACTTCACATTCTTCTTCTCATTTTTCTTCTTCACATTCTTCTTCTCAATCTTCTTCTTCCAATTATTCTTCTTCCCATTCTTCTTCTCATTCTTCTTCCTCTCATTGATTTTCTCATTCTTATTCTTGTCATTCTTCTTCACATTCTTCTTCTTTACATTTTTTTCTTCATATTCTTCTTCTGAATCTTCTTCTTCTCATTCTTCTTCTTGTAATTCTTCTTCTCCTTCTTCTTCTTCTCATTCTTCTCCTTCACGTTCTTCTTCTCAATCTTCTTCTTCCCATTCTTCTTCTTCTCATTCTTGTTGTTTACGTTCGTCTTATCATTCTTCTTCTTCTCATTCTTCTTCTTCTCATTCTTCTTCTTTACATTCTTCTTCTCATTCCTCTTCTTCTCATTCTTGTTGTTTACATTCGTCTTCTCATTCTTCTTCTTGTCATTCTTCTTCTTGTCATTCTTCTTCTCATTCTTCTTCTTCACATTCTTCTTCTTCTCATCCTTCTTCTCATTCTTCTTCTTCTCATTCTTCTTCCTCTCATTGTTTTCTCATTCTTATTCTTCTCATTCTTCTTCTTATTCTTCTTCTTCTCATTCTTCTTCATCTCATTCTTTTTCTCTCCTTCTTCTTCTTCTCATTCTTCTTCCTCTCATTCTTCTTCTCAATTTTCTTCTTCTCATTCTTCTTCTTTACATTCTTCTAGTCATTCTTCTTCTTCTCATTTTTCTTCACATTTTTCTTCTTCTCATTCTTCTTCTTCACATTATTCTTCTTCTTATTCTTCTTCTTCTCATTCTTCTTCCTTTCATTGTTTTTCTCATTCTTATTCTTCTAATTCTTCTTCTTCACATTCTTCTTCTTCTCATTGTTGTTGTTTACATTCTTCTTCTCATTCTTCTTCTTGTCATTCTTCTTCTCATTCCTCTTCTTCCCATTCTTCTTCTTCTTATTCTTCTTTCTCATTCTTCTTCTTCTAATTCTTCTTCTTCTCATTCTTCTTCTCATTCTTCTTCTCATTTCTTCTTCTCTCATTCTTCTTCTTCTCATTTTATTTTTCTCATTCTTCTTCTTCTTCATTCTTCTTCTTCTTTCTTTTCTTCATCTTTTCTTCTTCTCAATCTTCTTGTTGTCATTCTTCTTCTCATTCTTCTTCTTGTTATTCTTCTTCTCATTCTTCTTCTCATTCTTCTTTTTTATATTCTTCTTGTCATTCTTCTTCTTGTCATTCTTCTTCTCATTCTTCTTCTATCATTCCTCTTCTTCTCATTCTTCTTCTCATTCCTCTTCTTCTCATTCTTCTTCTTCTCATTCTTCTTCATCTCATTCTTCATCTTCTCATTCTTCTTCTTCTCATTCTTCTGCTTCACATTCTTCTTCTTCTCATTCTTCTTCCTCTCATTGTTTTTCTCATTCTTATTCTTCTCATTCTTCTTCTCATTCTTCTTCTTCTCATTCTTCTTCCTCTCATTGTTTTTCTCATTCTTCTTCTTCTCATTCTCCTTCTTCTCATTCTTCTGCTTCTGATTCTTCTTCTTTACATTCATCTTCTTAATCTTCTTCTTCTCATTCTTCTTCTTTACATTCTTCGTCTCATTCTTCTTCTTCTCATTCTTCTCATTTCTCTTTTTGTCATTCTTTTTCTTTTTATTCTTCTTCTTCTCATTCTTCTTCATCTCATTCTTCTTCTTCACATTCTTCTTCTGAATCTTCTTCTTCCCATTCTTCTACTTCTCATTCTATATTTCTCATTCTTCTTCTTCTCATTCTTTTTCTTTTCATTCTTCATCTCATTCTTCTTTTTCTCTTTTTTCTTCTATTTCTTATTCTTCTCATTCTTCTTCAGCTCATTCTTCTTCATCACATTCTTCTTCTCAATATTCTTCTTCCCATTCTTGTACTTCTCATTCTTCTACTTATCATTCTATATTTCTCATTCTTCTTCTTCTCATTCATTTTCTCATTCTTCTTCTTGTCATTCTTCTTCTTCTTGTTCTTCTTCTTGTCATTCTTCTTCTCATTCTTCTTCTTGTCATTCTTCTTCTCATTCTTCTTCTTGTCATTCTTCTTCTCATTTCTTCTTCTTGTCATTCTTCTTCTTCTCATTCTTCTTCTTGTCATTCTTCTTCTCATTCTTCTTCTTGTCATTCTTCTTCTTATTCTTCTTCTTGTCATTCTTCTTCTCATTCTTCTTCTTCTTCTTCTTCTTCTTCTCATTCTTCTTCTTCTCATTCTTCTTTCTTCTTCATTCTTCTTCTTCTTCTTCTTCATTCTTCTCTTCTTCTTCTTCTTCTTCTTCTTCATCTTCTTCATTCTTCTTTTTCTTCTTCTTCTCATTCTTCTTCTTCTTCTCATTCTTCTTCTTCTCATTTTTCTTCTTCTCATTTTTCTTCTTCTTCTTCTTCTCATTTTCTTCTTCTTCTTCTTCTTCTCATTCTTCTTCACATTCTTCTTCTTCTCATTCTTCTTCTTCTCATTCTTCTTCTTCTTCTTCTTCTTCTTCTTCTTCTTCTCATTCTTCTTCTTCCCATTCTTCTTCTTCTCATTCTTCTTCTTCTCATTCTTCTTCTTCTCTTATTCTTTTTCTTTCTTCATTTCTTCTTCTTCTCATTCTTCTTCTTCTTCTCATTCTTCTTCTTCACATTCTTCTTCTTCTCATTCTTCTTCTTCTCATTCTTCTTCTTCTCATTCTTCTTCTTCTCATTCTTCTTCTCATTATTCTTCTTCTCATTCTTCTTCTTCATTATTCTTCTTCTTCTCATTCTTCTTTTCTCATTCTTCTTCTTTCTTCTTCTACTCATTCTTCTTCTTCTTCTTCTTCTTCATTTTCTTCTTCTCATTCTTCTTCTTCTCATTCTTCTTCTTCTCATTCTTCTTCTTTCATTCTTCTTCTTCTCATTCTTCTTCTTCTCTATTCTTCTTCTTCTTCTTCTTCTTCTCATTCTTCTTCTTCTTCTTATTCTCTTCTTCTTCTTTTTCTTCTTCTTCTCATTCTTCTTCTTCTCATTCTTCTTCTTCTTCTTCTTCTCATTCTTCTTCTTCTCATTCTTCTTCTTCTCATTCTTCTTCTTCTCATTTCTTCTTCTTCTTCTCATTCTTCTTCTTCTTTTCTTCTTCTTTCTTCTTCTTCTTCTCATTCTTCTTCTTCATTCTTCTTCTTCTCATTCTTCTTCTTCTCATTCTTCTTCTTCTCATTCTTCTTCTTCTCATTCTTCTTCTTCTCATTCTTCTTCTTCATTTCTTCTTCTTCTCATTCTTTCTTCTTCTTCTTCTCATTCTTCTTCTTCTTCTCATTCTTCTTCTTATTCTTCTTCTCATTCTTCTTCTTCTTCTTCTTTTCTTTCTTCTTCTTCTCATTCTTTATTCTTCTCATTCTTCTTCTTCTTCATTCTTCTTCTTCACATTCTTCTTCTTCTCATTCTTCTTCACTTTTCTTCTTCTTTTTTTTCTTCTTCTTCTTCTTCTTCTTCTTCTCATTCTTCTTCTCGTTTCTTTTTCTTCTTCATTCTTCTTCTTCTTCTTCTTCTTCATTCTTCTTTTCTTCTTCTTCTTCTCTTCTTCTTCTTCTTCTTCTTCTCATTCTTCTTCTTCTCATTCTTCTTCTCATTCTTTTTTTCTTTCTTCTTTCTTCTTCTTCTTATTCTTCTTCTTCTCATTCTTCTTCTTCTCATTCTTCTTCTTCTCATTCTTCTTCTTCTCATTCTTCTTCTTCTTTCTTCTTCTTCTCATTCTTCTTCTTTTCTTCTTCTTCTCATTCTTCTTCTTCTTTCTTCTTCTTCTTCTTTCTTTTTCTCATTCTTCTTCTCATTCTTCTTCTTCTCGATTCTTCTTCTCTTCTTCTTCTTCTCATTCTTCTTCTCATTCTTCTTCTTCTCATTCTTTCTTCTTCTCATTCTTCTCTTCTCATTTCTTCTTCTCATTTCTTCTTCTCGTTCTTCTTCTTCTTCTTCTTCTTCTTCTGATTCTTCTTCTTCTTTTCTTCTTCTTTTTCTTCTTCTCATTCTTCTTCTTCTCATTCTTCTTCTTCACATTCTTCTTCTTCTCATTCTTCTTCTTCTCATTCTTCTTCTTCTCATTCTTCTTCTTCTCATTTCTTCTTCTTCTCATTCTTCTTCTTCTCATTCTTCTTCTTCTCATTCTTCTTCTTCTCATTCTTTTCTTCTCATTCTTCTTCTTCATTATTCTTCTTCTTCTCATTCTTCTTCTTCTCATTCTTCTTCTCATTCTTCTTCTTCTCATTCTTCTTCCTCTCATTCTTCTTCTTCTCATTCTTCTTCTTCTCCTTCTTCTTCTTCTCATTCTTCTTCTTCTTCTTCTTCTTCTTCTTCTTCTTCTTCTCGTTCTTCTTCCTCTCTTCTTCTTCTTTTCTTCTTCTTCTTCATTCTTCTTCTTCTCATTCTTCTTCTCATTCTTCTTCTTCTCATTCTTTTTCTCATTCTTCTTTTTCTTCTTCTTCTTCTCACTTCTTCTTCTCATTCTTCTTCTTCTAATTCTTCTTCTTCTCATTCTTCTTCTTCTCATTTTTCTTCTTCTTCTTCTTCTTCTCATTCTTCTTCTTCTCATTCTTCTTCTTCATTCTTCTTCTTCTCATTCTTCTTCTTCTCTTATTTTTCATTTTCTTCTTCTTCTTCTTCTCATTCTTCTTTTTCTCATTCTTCTTCTTCTCATTCTTCTTCTTCTCATTCTTCTTCTTCTCTCATTCTTTTCTTCTCATTCTTCTTCTTCTCATTCTTCTTCTTCATTCTTCTTCTTTTCATTCTTCTTCTCATTCTTTTTTCTTGTCATTCTTCTTCTTCATTCTTCTTCTTCTCATTCTTCTTCTTCATTCTTTTCTTCTCATTCTTCTTCTTCTTCTTCTTTTCTCTTCTCTTCTTCTTCTTCTTATTCTCTTCTCATTCTTCTTCTTCTTCTCATTCTTCTTCTTCTCATTCTTCTTCTCATTCTTCTTCTTCTCATTCTTTTTTCTCATTCTTCTTCTTTAACCTTCTTCTTCTTCTCATTCTTCTTCTTCTTCTCATTCTTCTTCTTCTCATTCTTCTTCTTCTCATTCTTCTTCTTCTTCTTCTTCTTTCTTCTTCTTTCTTCTCATTCTTTTTATTCTTCTTCTCATTCTTCTTCTTCTCATTCTTCTTCTCATTCTTCTTCTCATTTTCTTCTTCTCATTCTTCTTCTTCTCATTCTTCTTCTCATTCTTCTTCTTCTCATTCTTCTTCTCATTCTTTTCTTAAAGGTTCATTCTTCTTCTTCTTCTTCTTCTTCTTTTCTTGTCATTCTTCTTCTTCTTCTTTCATTCTTCAAATGAATTCCTTTCTCATTCTTCTTCTTCTTCATTTTCTTCTCATTCTTCTTCTTCTCATTCTTCTTCTTCTTATTCTTTTCTTCATTCTTCTTTTTTTCTTCTTCTCATTCTTCTTCTTCTCATTCTTCTTCTTCTCATTCTTTTTCTTCTTCTTCTTTTTCTCATTCTTCTTCTCATTCTTCTTCTTCTTCTTTCTTCCTTCTCATTCTTCTTCTCATTCTTCTTCTTCTTCATTGTTCTTTTTCTTCATTCTTCTTCTCATTCTTCTTCTTCTCATTCTTCTTCTTCTCATTCTTCTTCTTCTTCTTCTTCTTTTTTCTCTTTCTTTTCTCCTTCTTCTCTTCTTCTTCATTCTTCTCTTCTTCTTCTCATTCTTCTTCTCATTCTTCTTCTTCCCATTCTTCTTCTTCTCATTCTTCTTCTTCTCATTCTTCTTCTCATTCTTCTTCTTCTCATTCTTTTTCTTCTCATTCTTCTTCTTCTCATTCTTCTTCTTCTCATTCTTCTCATTCTTCTTCATTTTTCTTTCTTCTTGTTCTTCTTCTTCTTTTCTTCTTCTTCATTCTTCTTCTCATTTTCTTCTTCTCATTCTTCTTCTTCTCATTCTTCTTCTTCTCATTCTTCTTCTTCTCATTTTTTTCTTCTCATTCTTCTTCTTCTCATTTTTCTTCTTCTCATTCTTCTTCTCAATCTTCTTCTTCTTTCTTCTTCTTCTCATTCTTCTTCTTCACATTCTTCTTCTTCTCATTCTTCTTCTTCTCATTCTTCTTCTTCTCATTCTTCTTCTTCTCATTCTTCTTCTTCATTCTTCTTCTTCTCATTCTTCTTCTTCTCATTCTTCTTCTTTCTTCTTCTTCTTCTTCTTCTTCTTCTTCTTCTTCTTTCATTCTTCTTCTTATTTCTTCTTCTTCTCATTCTTCTTCTTCATTCTTCTTCTTCTCATTCTTCTTCTTCTCATTCTTCTTCTTCTCATTCTTCTTCTTCTTCTCATTCTTCTTCTTCTTCTTCTTCTTCTCATTCTTCTTCTCATTTTATTCTTCTTCTCATTCTTCTTCTTCTTCTTCTTCTTCTTTCTTCTTCTTCTCATTCTTCTTCTTCATTCTTCTTCTCGTTTCTTCTTCTTCTCATTCTTCTTCTTTCTTCTTCTTCTTCTTTCTTCTTCTTCTTCTTCTCATTCTTCTTCTTCTCATTCTTCTTCTTCTCATTCTTCTTCTTCATTCTTCTTCTTCTCATTCTTCTTCTTCATTCTTCTTCTTCTGTTCATTCTTCTTCTTCTTTCTTCTTCTTCTCATTCTTCTTCTTCTTCTTCTTCTCATTCTTCTTCTTCTCATTCTTCTTCTTTTCATTCTTCTTCTCCCATTCTTCTTCTTCTCATTCTTCTTCTTCTTTTCTTCTTCTTCTCATTCTTCTTCTCATTCTTCTTCTTCTCATTCTTCTTCTCATTCTTCTTCTTTTTTCTTCTCATTCTTCTTCTTCTCATTCTTCTTCTCTTTCTTCTTCTTCTCATTCTTCTTCTTCATTATTCTTCTTCTTCTTCTTCTTCTTCATTCTTCTTCTCATTCTTCTTCTTCTCATTTCTTCTTCTCATTCTTCTTCTTCATATTCTTCTTCTCATTCTTCTTCTTTTCATTCTTCTTCTCATTCTTCTTCTTCTCAATCTTCTTCTTCTTATTCTTCTTCTTCTCATTCTTCTTCTTCTTATTCTTCTTCTTCTCATTCTTCTTCTTCTCATTCTTCTTCTTCTCATTCTTCTCATTCAATCTTCTTCTTCTCATTCTTCTTCTTCATTCTTCTTCTTCTTCTCATTTTTCTCATTCTTCTTCTTCTCATTCTTCTTCTTCTTTTTCTTCTTCTCATTCTTCTTCTTCTCATTCTTCTTCTCATTCTTCTTCTTCTCATTCTTCTTCTTCTCATTCTTCTTCTTCTCATTCTTCTTCTTCTCATTCTTCTTCTTCTCATTCTTCTTCTTTTTCTCATTCTTCATCTTCTCATTCTTCTTCTTCTTCTTTTCTTCTTCTTCTCATTCTTCTTCTTCTTCTTCTTCTTCTTCTCATTCTTCTTCCATTCTTTTTTCTTCTCATTCTTCTTCTTCTCATTCTTCTTTTCTCATTCTTCTTCTTAACTTCATTCTTCTTCTTCTCATTCTTCTTCTTCATTCTTTTTTCTTCTCATTCTTCTTCTTCTCATTCTTCTTCTTCATTCTTCTTCTTCTTATTCTTTTCTTCTCATTCTTTTTCTTCTCATTCTTCTTCTTCTCATTCTTCTTCTCATTTTTCTTCTCATTCTTCTTCTTCTCATTCTTCTTCTCATTCTCTTTCTTCTCATTCTTTTTCTCATTCTTCTTCTTCTCATTCTTCTTCTTTCTTCCTCTTCTCATTCTTCTTCTCATTCTTCTTCTTCTCATTCTTCTTCTCATTCTTCTTTTTCTCATTTCTCCATCTTCTTTCTTATTATTCTTCCTCTCATTCTTTTCTTCTTCCCATTCCTCTTCTTCTATTTTCTTCGTTTCATTCTTCTTCTTCACAATTCTTCTTCTCGTTCTTCTTCTTCTCATTCTTCTTCTTCTCATTCTTCTTCTTCTCATTCTTCTTCTTCTCGTTCTTCTTCTTCTCATTCTTCTTCTTCACATACTTCTTCTCATTCTTTCCGCTGTCTCTGGTATCAGGCCTGATGGGGAAAGTAGGATAATTAATAAGGATACTGTTATAAGTTATAACATGGAATCTGGAAAATTTTGTATAGTATTCCGTCTGTTTGTTTTTGATCCAATGGTTTTATGGTCGGTTCTACCACCTAACCATTGTTAAATTTATGTACTGTTTATTTTCTGTACAGATAAACTGTTTATTTTGAACATCTTGATCAGCTGTTTATTAAGTGATTAATAAATTCCTTTGGCATAAGCGATTCTAAATATTGAAAATCCAGTCAAGGTATGAAGCGATAAGTCCCAAGGTGAGGCAGTAAGACCATAGAAATACCCTCGAGATCATTTTCAAAATTATGAACATTAAGTCTAAGGCTTGAATTTATTACTCATAGAATAAACTTAATTAGCTGAGAAGTTCAAGATAAAAGAGTTTAAAAAAAAAAAAAAAAAAAAAGAGTTTTTCTCCAGATTTCAAAAGTTATAAATTTATAACGAATACCTTATTAAAAATTATGGAACCAGGAGGATGGCAAAGATACTTAGAGGTTGTTTTACTCATGAATCGCCTTATTCGTACTTTTTCTCGCCTTTCCTTACCAACCTCTTCCTCTAATTCTTCATCCTCCTCTGCACCCTCAAAAACAAATCACCAACCTTGTTCAATGAACAAGAAAATTCGACAAAGAGGTCAACCCCAAATTCAATCTCTTCGATGAAGAAGTTAGCTTTGAAGAAATCAACAAAATATGGATGATTTGGACAATTCCAGAAATCCCTCGGGGCGAACTATCGTTCCCTGAAAATCAAAAAAAAAACGGTCCTCTGATTACATTATCAAGACTGTTGAAAATAATATTCCCTTAGGACAAGGTATTGGAGAAGAATTCCATCTCTTGTCTAAAAGATTCAATCATAGAACACTAAAAGTATAAATATCTTCATATTGGGTGTGTCCAAATAGCTATCAAACCTTTTAATTGATATGGGTTTGGATGTAGGCTGTCTCATGTGTCTTAGAATCTTTAGACACAACAATTTGAGGATTCCTTGATAGGAGCAGGTGAGAAACAAGCCTGGGTCAAGGGGACCAGGTTTATTTCAACTGTTATCCCACAAGACAGTGAGCCTAATGGATAAAATATTCTGGACTCACTCTTCCTTAACATCCAATTTTGGGTTTAGATATGAAGGAGGATCTATTCCATGGCCTTAATCTATAGGATTCAATACAAGATCATGAATACCTGTGGTTCAAAGAGTCCTTCTAAAACCTCAGAAAAGGTGAGACTACTTTGTTTATCACTGATATGACAAAGGCTAATGTTTCCTTCTAGAACAATTAAATGGGGCGAAATGTAACGCTCACGAAAAATGGATCATGGAAAACAGCAAAAGCGCCCTCTGTTCAAGACCAGTACCACAAATCAATTTTTATTAAACAAGATAATTCTGGCAAGGTTGAAATTAACTTTGATGGAGAAATTCTTTCTCTTCGAATAGAAGCCCTATGACCTATAGGTTTCCTATAGAGGCCTTTTCGATAAAACACCATCATTAGCTAGATCTGTACCAGACCTATGGTCCAGCTAATTCCAAACTTGAGGAGTAAATAATACTTCCCAAATTCCTCATGGTGTTTACAAAGACATGGATTATGACCAAAAAAGTCTAACCAGTCTCAACATACTCTTCTATGGATGGTCCTTATGAATCATAGAACCTTTATCATAGTTAAAAACCCTTAGGAAAGACTTTCGCTCTGGAAAACAAAATTAAGAGATTGGTTTTTCCAAAATTACAAGGTAAAGAAAAAATTAAAATCCAATCTAGGTATCATAAATTCATTAATGATACTAAAACCCAAGTTCCTTTCTTTGATTGGTTTCATGCATACTCAATCAAAAAGAAAATCAATTATCCTTGGCAGGTTGATGTTATTATTAACCCGTCAGTTAAAGGAATAAACTGGGTTATTAAGGATGGTAAGATAGTCCAATCTGACTTACCTCCAGAAGTCCAGTTTCAAATCCCTAAATTAAAAGATGCTAACGACCAGCCAGTCATAGCATCTCCATTCAAAACCAATGATCCTAAAGAAGATGTCAAACCTCATGACATTAAAGGATTAATGGAACAAGCAAATTATACGAATAAATTATACGAATAAATTAATGGAACAAGCAAATTATACTTGTTTTTTTTTTTCTTCTTTTTCTCATTCTTCTTCTTCTCATTCTTCTTCTTCTCATTCTTCTTCTTCTTATTCTTCTTCTTCTCATTCTCCTTCTTCTCGTTCTTCTTCTTCTCGTTCTTCTTCTTCTCATTTTTCTTCTAATTCTTCTTCTTCTTCCCATTCTTGTTTTTATCATTCTTCTTCTTCTCATTCTTCTTCGCATTCTTCTTCTTCTCATTCTTCTTCTAATTTTTCTTTTTCTCATTCTTCTTCTCATTCTTCTTCTTCTCATTCTTCTTCTCATTCTTCTTCTAATTCTTCTTCTTTTCGATCTTCTTTTTGTCATTCTTCTTCTTCTCATTCTTCTTTTTATTTTTCTTCTTGTCATTTTTCTTGTCATTCTTCTTCTTGTCATTCTTCTTCTTCTCATTCTTCTTCTCAATCTTCTTCATCTCATTCTTCTTCTTCTCATTCTTCTTCTTCACATTTTTCTTCTCAATCTTCTTCTTCTCATTCTTCTTCTTCTCAATCTTCTTCTTCTCATTCTTCTTCTTCTCAATCTTCTTCTTCTCATTCTTCTTCTTCTCAATCTTCTTCTTCTCATTCTTCTTCTTCTATATCTTCTTCCTCATTCTTCTTCTTCTCAATCTTCTTCTTCTCATTTTCCTTCTTCTCATTCTTCTTGTGATTCATCTTCTTCTCATTCTTCTTCTTCTCATTCTTCTTCTTCTCATTCTTCTTCATCACATTCATCTTCTCATTCTTTTTTTCTCATTCTTCATCTTCTCATTCTTCTTCTCATTCATCTTCTTCTCATTCTTCTTCTTCTTCTCATTATTCTTCTTCTCATTCTTCTTCATCACATTCTTCTTCTCATTCTTTTTCTTCTCATTCTTCATCTTCTCATTCTTTTTCTTCTCATTCTTCATCTTCTCATTCTTCTTCTCATTCTTCTTCTTCTCATTCTTCTTGTCATGCTTCTTCTCGTACTTATTTTTATTTTCTTTTTCTCATTCGTCTTCTTGTCTTCTTCTTCTCGTTCTTCTTTTTATTTTTCTTCTTGTCATTTTTCTTGTCATTGTTCTTCTTCTCATTCTTCTTCTTCACTTTCTTATTCTCATTCTTCTTCTTCTCTTTCTTCTTCTTCACATTCTTCTTCTCATTCTTCTTCATCTCATTCTTTTTCCTCTCATTCTTCTTTTCATTTTTCTTCTCTTTCTTCTTCTTCACATTCTTCTTCTCATTCTTCTTCTTCTCATTCTTCTTCAAATTCTTCTTTTTCTCATTCTTCAGCTTCTCATTCTTCTTCTCTTTCTTCTTCTCTTTCTTCTTCTCTTTCTTCTTCTCCTTCTCATTCTTCATCTCTTTCTTCTTCTTCTCATTCTTCTTCTCTTTCTTCTTCTCATTCTTCTTCTCTTTCTTCTTCTTCTCATTCTTCTTCTCTTTCTTCTTCTTGTCATTATTCTTCTTCTTCTCATTATCCTTCTTCTTATTCTTCTTCACAATTTTCTTCTCAATATTCTTCTTCTGAATCTTCCTCTCCTTCTTCTTCTTCTCATTCTTCTTCTTTTCATTCTTCTTCTTTATTCTTCTTCTCATTTTTTTTTCTTCTCTTCTTCTTCTCATTCTTCTTCTTCTTCTCGTTCTTCTTCTTCTCATTCTTCTTCTTCTCAGTCTTCTTCTCATTCTCCTTCTTCTCATTCTTCATGTGATTCTTCTTCTTCTCATTCTTCTTCTTCTCATTCTTCTTCTTCTCATTCTTCTTTTCATTCTTCTATTTTCTCATTCTTCTTCTCTTTTCTTCTTCTCATTCTTCTTCTTCTCATCTTCTCTTCTTCTTCTTCCATTCTTCTTCTAATTCTTCTTCTTCTCGTTTCTTCTTCGTCCATTCTTCTTCTCATTCTCCTTCATCTCATTCTTTCTCTGATTGTTCTTCTTCTCATTCTTCTTCTTCTCATTCTTTCTTCTCATTTTCTTCTTCTTTCTCATTCTTCTTCTTGTTCTCATTCTTCATCTTCTCATTCTTCATCTTCTACCATTCTTCCTCGTCATTTCTTCTTTTCATTCTTCTTCTTCTCATTCTTCTTCTTAAAATTCTTAATTCTCAATCTTCTTCTTCTCATTCTTCTTCTTGTCATTCTTCTTCTTCACATTCTTCTTCTCATTCTTTTTCTTCTCATTCTTCATCTTCTTATTCTTCTTCTCATTCTTCTTCTTCTCATTCTGCTTGTCATGCTTCTACTTATTCTTCTTCTTGTCATTCTTCTTGTCATTCTTCTTCATCTCATTCTTCTTCACATCCTTCTTTTTCTCATTCTCTTTCCTCTCATTCTTTTTGTCATTCTCCTTCTTCACAATCTTCTTCCTCTCATTCTTCTTCTCATTCTTCTTTTTCTTATTATTCTTCCTCTCATTCTTCTTCTCATTCTTCTTTTTCTTATTATTCTTCCTCTCATTCTTCTTCTTCTCATTGTTCTTCTTCTCATTCATCGTCTCATTCTTCTTCTTCTCATTCTTCTTCTCGTTCTTCTTCTTCTCATTCTTCTTCTTCTCGTTCTTCTTCTTCTCATTCTTCTTCTTCTCATTCTTCTTCTTCTCATTCTTCTTCTTCTAATTCTTCTTCTTCTTCTCATTCTTCTTTTTCTCATTCATCTTCTTCTCATTCTTCTTCTTCTCATTCTTCTTCTCATTCTTCTTCTTCTCATTCTTCTTCTCATTCTTCTTCTTCTCATTCTTCTTCTCATTCTTCTTCTTCTCATTCTTCTTCTCATTCTTCTTCTTCTCATTCTTCTTCTCATTCTTCTTCTTCTCATTCTTCTTCTCATTCTTCTTCTTCTCGTTCTTCTTCTCATTCTTCTTCTTCTCATTCATCTTCTCATTCTTCTTGTCATTATTCTTCTTCTCATTCTTCTTCTTCTCATTCTTCTTTTTTCATTTTTCTTCTTCTCATTCTTCTTCTTCTCATTCTTCTTCTTCTCTTTCTTCTTCTTGACATTCTTCTTCTCAATCTGCTTCTTCTCAGTCTTTTTATTCTCATTCTTCTTCTTCTCATTCTTCTTCTACTCATTCTTCATCTTCTCATTCTTCTTCTCATTCTTCTTTTTATTTTTCTTCTTGTCATTTTTCTAGTCATTCTTCTTCTTCTCATTCTTCTTCCTCTCATTCTTCTTCTCAATCTTCTTCTTCTCATTCTTCTTCTTCTCAATCTTCTTCTTCTCATTCTTCTTCTTCTCAATCTTCTTCTTCTCATTCTTCTTCTTCTCAATCTTCTTCTTCTCATTCTTCTTCTTCTCAATCTTCTTCTTCTCATTCTTCTTCTTCTCAATCTTCTTCTTCTCATTCTTCTTCTCATTTTCCTTCTTCTCATCTTCTTGAGATTCATCTTCTTCTCATTCTTCATCTTCTCATTCTTCTTCATCACATTCTTCTTCTCATTCTTTTTCTTCTCTTTCTTCATCTTCTCATTCTTCTTTTTCTCATTCTCCTCTTCTCATTCTTTTTCTCATTCTACTTCTTCTCATTCTTCTTGTCATGCTTCTTGTCATACTTATTTTAATTTTTCTTTTTCTCATTCTTCTTCTTGTCATTCTTCTTCTCATTCTTCTTCATCTCATTCTTCTTCACATTCTTCTTTTCCTCATTCTCCTTCCTCTCATTCTTTTTGTCATTATCCTTCTTCACAATCTTCTTCCTCTCATTCTTCTTCTCATTCTTCTTCTTCTCGTTCTTCTTCCTCTCATTCTTCTTCTTCTAATTATTCTTCTAATTCTTCTTCTTCTCGATCTTCTTTTTGTCATTCTTCTTCTTCTCATTCTTCTTTTTATTTTTCTTCTTGTCATTTTCTTGTCATTCTTCTTCTTCTCATTCTTCTTCTTCACTTTCTTATTCTCATTCTTCTTCTTCTCTTTCTTCTTCTTCACATTCTTCTTCTCATTCTTCTTCATCTCATTCTTTTTCCTCTCATTCTTCTTCTGATTTTTCTTCTCTTTCTTCTACTTCACATTTTTCTTCTCATTCTTTTTCTTCTCGTTCTTCTTGTTCTCATTCTTCTTCAAATTCTTCTTCTTCTCATTCTTTATCTTCTCATTCTTCTTCTCATTCTTCTTCTCTTTCTTCTTCTCTTTCTTCTTCTTCTTTTTATTCTTCTTCTCTTTCTTCTTCTTCTTTTATTCTTCTTCTCTTTCTTCTTCTTCTCATTCTTCTTCTCTTTCTTCTTCTTCTCATTCTTCTTCTCTTTCTTCTTCTTCTCTTTCTTCTTCTTCTCATTATTCTTCTTCTCATTCTTCTTCTTCTCATTATCCTTCTTGTTATTCTTCTTCACAATCTTCTTCTCAATATTCTTCTTCTGATTCTTCCTCTCATTCTTCGTCTTCTTATTATTCTTCTTTTCATTCTTCTTGTCGTTATTCTTCTTCTCATTCTTTTTCTTCTCTTCTTCTTCTCATTCTTCTTCTCATTCTTCTTCTTCTTCTCATTCTTCTTCTTCTCATTCTTCTTCTTCTTCTCGTTCTTCTTCTTCTCATTCTTCTTCTTCTTCTCGTTCTTCTTCTTCTCATTCTTCTTCTTCTTCTCGTTCTTCTTCTTCTCATTCTTCTTCTTCTTCTCCTTTTTTCTTCTTCTCATTCTTCTTCTTCTCATGTCTTCTTCTCATTCTCCCTCTTCTCATTCTTCGTGCGATTCTTCTTCTTCTCATTCTTTTTCTTCTCATTCTTCTTTTCATTCTTCTATTTCTCATTCTTCTTCTTATCATTCTTCTTTTAATTCTTCTTCTTCTCATTCTTCTTCGTCACATTCTTCTTCTTATTCTCCTTCATCTCATTCTTTTTCTGATTGTTCTTCTTCTCATTCTTCTTCTTCTCATTCCTCTTCTTCTCATTCTTCATCTTCTCATTCTTCTTCTTCTTCTCATTCTTCATCTTCTCATTCTTCCTCTCATTCTTCTTCTCATTGTTCTTCTCATTTTTCTTCTTGTCATTCTTCTTCTACTCATTCTTCTTCCTCTCATTCTTCTTTTCATTCTTCTTCTTCTCATTCTTCTTCTTCTCATTCTTCTTCTTCGCATTCTTCTTCTCAATCTTCTTCTTCTCATTCTTCTTCTTGTCATTCTTCTTCTTCTCATTCTTCTTCTTCACATTCTTCTTCTCATTCTTTTTCTTTTCATTCTTCATCTTCTCATTCTTCTTCTTCTCATTCTTCTTCTCATGCTTCTTCTTATTCTTCTTCACATTATTCTTCTCGTCATTCTTTTGATTCTTCTTTTCATTCTTCTTCTCATTCTTCTTTTGATTCTTCTTCTTGTCATTATTCTTCTTCTCATTCTTCTTCTTCTTCTTCTTCTTCTTCACATTCTTCTTCTCAATCTTCTTCTTCTCATTCTTCTTCCTCTCATTCTTCTTCTCATTCTTTTTCTTCTAATTCTTCTTGTTCTTCTCATTCTTCTTTTTCTCATTGATCTTCTTCTCATTCTTCTTCTCATTCATTCTTCTTCTTCTCATTCTTCTTCCCATTCTTCTTCTTCTCATTCTTCTTCTTCTCATTCTTCTTCTTCTCATTCTTCTTGTCATTCTTCTTCTTCTCATTCTTCTTCTTCTCATTCTTTTTCTTCTCTTTATTCTTCTAATTCTTCTCCTTCTCGGTCTTCTTTTTGTTATTTTTCTTCTTCTCATTCTTTTTCTTCTCATTCTTCTTTTTATTTTTCTTCTTGTAATTTTTCTTGTCATTCTTCTTCTTAACTTTCTTCTTTTCATTATTCTTCTTCTCTTTCTTCTTCTTCACATTCTTCTACTCATTCTTCTTCTTCTCATTCTTTTTCTTCTCATTCTTCTTCTACTCATTCTTCATCTTCTCATTCTTCTTCTCATTCTTCTTCTCTTTCCTCTTCTCTTTCTTCTTCTCTTTCTTCTTGTTCTCATTCTTTTTCATTTTCTTCTTCTTCTCATTATTCTTCTTCTCACTCTTCTTCTTCTTATTTTTCTTCCTTACATTATTCTTCTTCTCAATATTCTTCTTCTCATTCTTCCTCTCATTCTTCTTCTTCTCATTCTGCTTCTTCTCATTCATCTTCTTCTCATTCTTCTTTTTCTCATGGTTCTTCTTCTCATTCATCTTCTCATTCTTATTCTTCTCATTCTTCTTGTCATTATTCTTCTTCTCATTCTTTTTCTTCTCATTCTTCTTCTCATTCTTCTTCTTCTTCTCGTTCTTCTTCTCCTCATTCTTCTTCTTCTCAGTCTTCTTCTCATTCTTCTTCTTCTCATTCTTCTTGTGATTCTTCTTCTTCTCATTATTCTTCTTGTGATTCTTCTTCTTCTCATTGTTCTTCTTCGCATTCTTCTTCTTCTAATTCTTCTTCTAATTCTTCTTCTTCTCATTCTTCTTCTAATTCTTCTTCTTCTCATTCTTCTTCTTCTCATTCTTCTTCGTTATATTCTTCTTCTCATTCTTTTTCTTCTCATTCTTTTTCTTCTCATTCTTCTTCTTCTCATTCTTCTTCTCATGATCCGTCTTCTCATTCTTTTTCTGATTCTTCTTCTTCTCATTTTTCTTTTTATTTTTCTTTTTCTCATTCTTCTTCTTCTCATTTCTCTTTTTCTCATTCTTCATCTTCTCATTTCTTCTTCTCATTCTTCTCATTCTCCATCTTCTCCTTCCACCTCTCATTCTTCTTCTCATTCTTCTTCTCATTCTTCTTCTCGTCATTCTTTTTCTTCTCATTCTTCTTCTCATTCTTCTTCTTCTCATTCTTTTTCTTCTCATTCTTCTTCCTCTCATTCTTCTTCTTCTTTATTCTTCTCATTCTTCTTCTTCTCATTCTTCTTCTCATTCTTCTTCTTCTCATTCTTCTTCTTCACATTCTTCTTCTTGACATTATTCTTCTTCTCATTCTTCTTCTCTACATTATTCATCTTCTCATTCTTCTTCTTGTCATTATTCTTCTTCTCATTCTTCTTTTTCTTCTTCTTCTTCACATTCTTCTTCTCATTCTTCTTCTTCTCATTCTTCTTCTTCTTCTCTTATTCTTCTTCTCATTCTTCATCTTCTCATTCTTCTTCTCTTTCTTCTTCTTCTCATTCTTATACTCTTTCTTCTTCTTTTCATTCTTCTACTTTCCATTCTTGTTCTCATTCTTCTTCTTCTCATTCTTCTTCCTCTCATTCTTGTTCTCATTCTTTTTCTTCTCATTCTTCTTCTTCACATTCTTCTTCTTCTCATTCTTCATCTTCTCATTCTTCTTCTTCTCTTTCTTCTTCTTCTCATTCTTCTTCTCTTTCTTTTTCTTCTCATTCTTCTTCTTCTCATTCTTCTTCTCATTCCTCTTCTTCTCATTCATCTTCTTCTCATTCTTCTTCTTCTCATTCATCTTCTTCTCATTCTTCTTCTTCTCATTCTTCTTCTTCTCATTCTTCTTCCTCTCATTCTTCTTCTCATTCTTCTTCTTCTCAGTTTTCTTCTTCTTCTCATTCTTCTTGTGATTCTTCTTCTTCTCATTATTCTTCTTCTCATTCTTCTTCTTCTCATTCTTCTTCTCATTTTACTTCGTCACATTCTTCTTGTCATTCTTCTTCATTTTCCGTCCTTCTTCTTCTTCTTTTCATTCCAAAAGCGAGAAAAGATCTGTTTTGGTTGTAAAATTGACCTATGAATCACCATAAAATACCAAGATTTCTCAGATATGATACAGACTTAGTTTGCCTGAAAATTGGGAATGTGGCTGTTCTTCTTCATCAAAACTCAATGATAAATTGGGACATGAGAAGAAAGAAAAGATCCTTTGATAAATCTCAATTTTTCTTGCATTTCTTCTTAAGCAAACAAAGTTTTGATGTTCTGCCTCTTTCTTTGTTTGATTTTTTTATAGTGGCCTGACCTTCTTTTAGTGAAGGTCGACATTAAGTCAGCCCACGCTTCTAGAAAATAAAATAACTAAAGTTTTCTGGGCCTGTGGATTAGTGCTTTGTATTTTTTATTTAATATGAAAAACAAACTAAATATGTTTATGGGCTGTCAAGCAATTCCGGGCGGCTCCATTCCTCGAGTTGGATGAAAAAAGATTGATCAACTTGGGCTTTGCATCCTTCTAGGTTTAGTTCTTTTTTTGAATAAGGGCTGCCAACACTTGTTGTATAGCTTTCCTTAGCTCTCTTTGTCCTTCCCCCTTGTCATCTCCCTCCAAGTCCTTCAATCTTCCACACTCTTGGTCATGTCTCATCACTTCTTCTTCTCATTCTTCTTCTTCTCATTCTTCTTTTTTTTTTTCTTTTTTCTCATTCTTCTTCTTCTCATTCCTCTTCTTCTCTTTCTTCATCTTCTCAATTCTTCTTCTCATTCTTCTTCTCATTCTTCTTCTTCTCATTCTTCTTCTTCTCATTCTTCTTCTTCTCATTCTTCTTCTTCTCATTCTTCTTCTTCTCATTATTCTTCTTCTCATTCTTCTTCTTCTCATTCTTCTTGTCATTTTTCTTCTTCTCATTCTTCTTCTTCACATTCTTCTTCTCATTCTTCTTCTTTTTCTTCTTCTTCTTTTCATTCTTCTTCTTCTCATACTTCTTCTCATTCTTCTTCTTCTCATTCTTCTTCTTTTTCTTCTTCTTCTCATTCTTCTTGATGTGAAATTAGGTCAGGGTAAGATGATATGAACCAGAACAGGGTAAGGCACGAATCACCTTTGTTCTTTTCTAGGTTGGAATTCGTGAACTACACCGAGTTGAGTACAATTAGGGCACGATTAGATCTCGAGCTACAGACCTCGGACTTGGTGATTCCAAAACGAGGAAAACGATGACGTTCTGAGTTGCGAAATTGACCTATGAATCAACGAAAAATACCGAGAGTGGTCGAGATATGATCCAAACTTAGTTTTCTGAAATTAGGACGTGGCTGTTCTAGGGTTTTCATACAAAAAGCGCAATGATAAATTGTGAAAGAAACAAAGATGAAAAGGTGGTGGCGTCACACTTCCAGGATGGAAGATAAGCCGGAGATTGAACACACAAAGGGGTGAAAACCTTTGATAAATCTCAATTTTTTGGATTCTCCGGAGAAACTTCTCTCTTAAGCAAACAAAGTTTTGATGTTCTGCCTCTTCTGATCGTTTGAGGTCTTTTTTATAGTGACCCTGACCTAACCACTAGGTTTTAATGAAGGTCAACATTAAGCCAGCCCATTCTAAAGAAAATAAAATAACTAAATGTTTTTTTTGGGCCTATGGATTAGTGCAGCCTAGTAATTTTATTTAATATGAAAAACAAACTAAATATGTTTATGGGCCTGTCAAGCAATTCAGGCAAGCTTCATTCCTCAAGTTGGATGAAAAAGATTGATCAACATGGGCTAGCATCCTTCTTTTTAGTTCTTTTTTTTAAGGGATGTTAACACTTGTTGTATAGCTTTCCTTAACTCTCTTTGTCCCTTGCCCTTGTCATAGGCCCTCAAAGTCCTTCAAGTGCCACACTCTTGGTCATGTCCTCATCACTTCTTCTTCTCATTCTTCTTCTTCTCATTCTTCTTCTCATTCTTCTTCCTCTCATTCTCCTTCTCATTCTTCTTCTTCTCATTTTTCTTCTTCACATTCTTATTCTTCTCATTTTTCTTCTTCACATTCTTATTCTTCTCATTCTTCTTCTTCTCTTCTTCTTCTCATTCTTCTTCTTTCTTCTTCTTCTCATTCTTCTTCTTCTAATTCTTCTTCTTCTTCTCATTCTTCTTCTTCTCATTCTTCTTCTTCTTTTCTCATTCTTCTTCTTCTAATTCTTCTTCTCATTCTTCTTCTTCTCTTCTTCTTCTCATTCTTCTTCTTCTCATTCTTCTTCTTTAATAATTCTTCTTCTTCTTCTTCTTCTCATTCTTCTTCTTCTCATTCTTCTTCTTCCCATTCTTCTTCTTCTTCTCATTCTTCTACTTCACATTCTTTTTTCTCATTCTTCTCCTCTTCTTCTTCACATTCTTCTTCTTCTCATTCTTCTTCTTCTCATTCTTCTTCTTCTCATTCTTCTTCTTCTCATTCTTCTTCTTCTCATTCTTCTTCTTCTCATTCTTCTTCTTCTCATTCTTCTTCTTCTCATTCTTCTTCTTCTTTTTTCTTCTTCTCATTCTTCATCTTCTCATTCTTCTTCTTATTCTTCTTCTCTTTCTTCTTCTTCTCATTCTTCTTCTTCTTTTCTTCTTCTTCTCATTTCTTCTTCATCTTTCTTCTTCTTCTCATTCTTCTTCGTATTCTTCTTCTTCTTATTCTTCTTCTCATTCTTCTTCTTCTCATTCTTCCCTCTCATTCTTCTTCTTCTCATTCTTCTTATTCTCATTCTTCTTCTTCTCATTCTTCTTCTTCTCATTCTTCTTCTTCTCATTCTTCTTCTTCTCATTCTTCTTCTTCTCATTCTTCTTCTTCTCATTCTTCTTCTTCTCATTCTTCTTCTTGTCATTCTTCTTCTTCTCATTCTTCTTCTTGTCATTCTTCTTCTCATTCTTTTTTTCTTTCTTTTCCTTTTCTTCTGTCATTTTCTTCTTCTTTGTTCTTCTTCATTCTTCTTCTTCTCATTCTTCTTCTTCTCATTCTTCTTCTTCTCATTCTTCTTCTTGTCATTCTTCTTCTTCTCATTGTTCTTCTTCTCATTCTTCTTCTTCTCATTCTTCTTCTTGTCATTCTTCTTCTTCTCATTGTTCTTCTTCTCATTCTTCATCTTCTCATTCTTCTTCTCTCATTCTTCTTCTCATTCTCTTCTTCTCATTCTTCTTCTTATCCATCTTCTTGTCATTCTTCTTCTTCTCATTCTTCTTCCTCTCATTCTTCTTCTCATTCTTCTCCTTCTCATTCTTCTTCTTCCCATTCTTCTTCTTCTTCTCATTCTTCTTCTCATTCTTCTTCTTCTTCTTCTTCTTTTCTCATTCTTCTTCTCTTCTTCTTCTTCACATTCTTCTTCTTCTCATTCTTCTTCTTCTCATTCTTCTTCTTCTCATTCTTCTTCTCATTCTTCTTCTTCTCATTCTTCTTCTTCTCATTCTTCTTCTCATTCTTTCTTCTTCTCATTCTTCTTCTTCTCATTCTTCTTCTTCTCATTCTTCATCTTCTCATTTCTTCTTCTTATTCTTCTTCTCTTTCTTCTTCTTCTCATTCTTCTTCTCTTTCTTCTTCTTCTCATTCTTCTTCTCTTTTCTTCTTCTTCTCATTCTTCTTCTTCTCATTCTTCTTCTTCTCATTCTTCTTCTCATTATTCTTCTTCTTCTTCTTCTTCTTCTCATTCTTCTTCTTCTTATTCTTCTTATTCTCATTCT
Organism: Mucuna pruriens; assembly: GCA_025330945.1. Lineage (NCBI taxonomy): Eukaryota > Viridiplantae > Streptophyta > Magnoliopsida > Fabales > Fabaceae > Mucuna > Mucuna pruriens. The sequence goes on along the minus strand of JAENHJ010000348.1, from coordinate 15,872 downwards.
TCTTCTCATTCTTCTTATTCTCATTCTTCTTCTTCTCATTCTTCTTATTCTCATTCTTCTTCTTCTCATTCTTCTTCTTCTCATTCTTCTTCTTCTCATTCTTCTTCTTCTTGTCATTCTTCTTCTCATTCTTCTTCTCATTCTTCTTCTTCTTCATTTTTCCTTTTTTTTCATTCTTCTTCTTGTCATTCTTCTTCTCATTCTTTTTATTTTCCTTTTTGTCATTCTTCTTCTTCTCATTCTTCTTCTTCTTCTCATTCTTCTTCTCTCATTCTTCTTCTTGTCATTCTTCGTCTTCTCATTCTTCTTCTCCTCATTCTTCTTCTTCTCATTCTTCTTCTTGTCATTCTTCTTCTTCTCATTTTTTCTTCTCATTCTTCTTCTTCTCATTCTTCTTCCTCTCATTTCATTCTTCTTCTTCTCATTCTTCTTCTTATCCATCTTCTTGTCATTCTTCTTCTTCTCATTCTTCTTCCTCTCATTCTTCTTCTCATTCCTCTTCTTCTCATTCTTCTTCTTCCCATTCTTCTTCTTCTCATTATTCTTCTTCTCATTATTCTTCTTCTCATTCTTCTTCTCATTCTTCTTCTTCTTATTCTTCTTCTTCTCATTCTTCTTCTCATTCTTCTTCTTCTTATTCTTCTTCTTCTCATTCTTTTCTTCTTCTCATTCTTCTTCTTCTTCTTCTTCTCATTCTTCTTCCATTCTTCTTCTTCTTCTTCTCATTCTTTTCTTCTCATTCTTCTTCTTCTCATTCTTCTACTTCACATTCTTTTTCTCATTCTTCTTCTCTTCTTCTTCTCATTCTTCTTCTTCTCATTCTTCTTCTTCAATTCTTCTTCTTCTCATTCTTCATCTTCTCATTCTTTTTCTTATTCTTCTTCTGTTTCTTCTTCTTCTCATTCTTCTTCTCTTTCTTCTTTTTCTCATTCTTCTTCTCTTTCTTCTTCTTCTCATTCTTCTTCTTCTCATTCTTCTTATTCTCATTCTTCTTTTTCTCATTCTTCTTCTTGTCATTCTTCTTCTCATTCTTCTTCTCATTCTTCTTCTCATTCTTCTTTTTATTTTCCTTTTTGTCATTCTTCTTCTTGTCATTCTTCTTCTCATTCTTCTTCTCATTCTTCTTTTTATTTTCCTTTTTGTCATTCTTCTTCTTCTCATTCTTCTTATTCTTCTCATTCTTCTTCTCATTGTTCTTCTCGTCATTCTTCTTCTTCTCATTGTTCTTCTCGTCATTCTTCTTCTTTTCATTGTTCTTCTCGTCATTCTTCTTCTTCTCATTATTCTTCTTATCATTCTTCTTCTTCTCATTCTTCTTCTCGTCATTCTTCTTCTTGTCATTCTTTTTCCCATCATTCTTCTTCTCATTCATCTTCTTCTCATTCTTCTTCTTATCCTTCTTCTTGTCATTCTTCTTCTTCTCATTCTTCTTCCTCTCATTCTTCTTCTCATTTCTCTTCTTCTCATTCTTCTTCTTCCCATTCTTCTTCTTCTTCTCATTCTTCTTCTTTTCATTCTTCTTCTTATTCTTCTTCTTCTCATTCTTCTTCTCATTCTTCTTCTTCTCATTCTTTTTCTCATTCTTCTTCTCATTTTTTCTTCTTCTCATTCTTCTTCTCTTCTTCTTCTTTTCTCATTCTTCTTCTCTTTTCTTCTTCTCATTCTCTTCTTCTTCTCATTCTTCTTCTTCTCATTCTTCTTCTTCTCATTCTTCTTCTTCTCATTCTTCTTCTCATTCTTCTTCTTCTCATTCTTCTTCTCATTCTTCTTTTCTCATTCTTCTTCTTCTCATTGTTCTTCTCATTCTTCTTCTCATTCTTCTTTTTATTTTCTTTTTGTCATTCTTCTTCTTCTCATTCTTCTTATTCTTCTCATTTCTTCTTCTCATTCTTCTTCTTCTCATTCTTCTTCTTCTCATTCTTCTTCTTCTCATTCTTCTTCTTTTCATTCTTCTTCTTCTCATTCTTCTTCTTCTCATTATTCTTCTTATCATTCTTCTTCTTCTCATTCTTCTTCTTCTCATTCTTCTTGTCATTCTTTTTTCTCATTTTTCTTCTTCTCATTCTTCTTTTCTTCTCATTCTTCTTCTTCTCCTTCTTCTTCTTCATTCTTCTTCTTCTCATTCTTCTTCTTCTTCTTCTTCTTCTCATTCTTCTTCTTCTCATTCTTCTTCTTCTCATTCTTCTTCTTCTCATTCTTCTTCTTCTCATTCTTCTTCTTCTCATTCTTCTTCTTCTCATTCTTCTTCTTATTCTTCTTCTTCTCATTCTTCTTCTTTTCATTCTTCTTGTCATTTTTATTCTTCTCATTCTTCTTCTTCTTCTCTTCTCTTTCTTCTTCTCATTCTTCTTCTCATTCTTCTTCTCTTTCATTCTTCTTCTTCTCATTCTTCTTCTTCTCATTCTTCTTCTCTTTCTTCTTCTTCTCATTCTTCTTCTCTTTCTTCTTCTTCTTCATTCTTCTTCTCTTTCTTCTTCTTCTTATTCTTCTTCTTCTCATTCTTCTTCTTCTTATTCTTCTTCTCATTCTTCTTCTTCTCATTCTTCTTCTCATTCTTCTTCTTCTCATTCTTCTTCTCATTTCTTCTTCTTATTCTTCTTCTTCTCATTCTTCTTCTTCTTCATTCTTCTTCTTCTCATTCTTCTTTTTCTCATTCTTCTTCTCATTCTTCTTCTTCTTCTTCTTCTTCTCATTTTCTTCTTCTTCTCATTCTTCTTCTCATTTTTCTTCTTCTTCTTCTTCTTCTTCTCATTCTTCTTCTTCTTCTTCTTCTCATTCTTCTTCTCTTTCTTCTTCTTCTCATTCTTCTTCTCATCTTCTTCTTCTCATTCTTCTTCTTCTCATTCTTCTTCTTCTCATTCTTCCTTTCATTCTTCTTCTTCTCATTCTTCTTCTCATTCTTCTTCTTCTCATTCTTCCTCTCATTCTTCTTCTTCTCATTCTTCTTCTCATTCTTCTTCTTCTCATTCTTCTTCTCATTCTTCTTCTTCTCATTCTTCCTCTTCTCATTCTTCTTCTTCTCATTCTTCTTCTTCTCATTCTTCTTCCTCTCATTCTTCTTCATTCTTCTTCTTCTCATTCTTCTTCTTCTTCTTCTTCTTCTTCTCATTCTTCATCTTCTCATTATTCTTCTCATTCTTCTTCTCTTTCTTCTTCTCATTTTCTTCTCTTTTCTTCTTCTCATTCTTCTTCTCATTCTTCTTCTTCTCATTCTTCTTTTTCTAATTCTTCTTCTTATCATTCTTTTTCTAATTCTTCTTCTTCTCATTCTTCTTCTTCATTCTTCTTCTTCTCATTTTCTTCTTCTCATTCTTCTTCTTCTTCTCATTCTTTTCTTCTTTCTTCTTCTCTTTCTTCTTCTTCTCATTTCTTCTTCTCTTTCTTTTTTCTTCATTCTTCTTCTTCTTTCTTCTTCTTCTCTTCTTCTTCTTCTTCTTCATTTCTTCTCTTTCTTCTTCTTCTCATTCTTCTTCTTCTCATTCTTCTTCTTCTCATTCTTCTTCTCTTTCTTCTTCTTCTCATTCTTCTTCTTCTTCTTCTTCTTCTCATTCTTCTTCTTCTCATTCTTCCTCTCATTCTTCTTCTTTTCATTCTTCTTCTTCTCATTCTTCTTCTTCTCATTCTTCTTCTTCTCATTCTTCTTCTTCTCATTCTTCTCTCTTCTTCTTCTTTCTTCCTCTTCTCATTCTTCTTCTTCATTCTTCTTCTTCTCATTCTTCATTTTCTCATTATCCTTCTCATTCTTCTTCTTCTCTTCTTCTTCTCATTCTTCTTTCTTTTCATTCTTCTTCTCATTCTTCTTCTTCTTCTCATTCTTCTTCTTCTCTTTCTTCTTCTTCTCATTCTTCTTCTCTTTCTTCTTCTTCTCATTCTTCTTCTTCTTCTTCTTCTTCTCATTCTTCTTCTTCTCATTCTTCTCTCATTCTTCTTCTTCTTTCTTCTCATTCTTCTTTTTCTCATTCTTCTTCTTCTCATTCTTCTCTCTCATTCTTCTTCTTCTCATTCTTCCTCTCATTCTTCTTCTTCTCATTCTTCTTCTTCTCATTCTTCTTCTTCATTCTTCTTCTTCTTCTTCTTCTCTTTCTTCTTCTTCTCATTCTTCTTCTTCTCATTCTTCATCTTCTCATTATTCTTCTCATTCTTCTTCTCTTTCTTCTTCTTCTCATTCTTCTTCTCTTTCTTCTTCTTCTCATTCTTCTTCTTTTCTTCTTCTTCTCATTCTTCTTCTTCTAATTCTTCTTCTTCTTCTTCTTTTCTTCTTTTTTCTCATTCTTCTTCTTCTCATTCTTCTTCTCATTCTTCTTCTTCTCATTCTTCTTCTTCTCATTCTTCTTCTTCATTCTTCTTCTTTTCTTCTTCTTCTCAATTTCTTCTTCTCATTCTTCTCTTCTTCTTCTCTCGTTCTTCTTCTTTCTTTTTCTTCTTTCTTCTTCATTCTTTCTTCTTCTTTTTCTTCTTCTTCTCATTCTTCTTCTCATTCTTCTTCTTCTCATTCTTCTTCTCATTCTTCTTCTTCTCATTCTTCTTCATTCTTCTTCTTCTTCTCATTTCTTCTTCTTTCATTCTTCTTCTTTCATTCTTCTTCTCATTTTCTTCTTCATTCTTCTTCTTCCCATTCTTCTTCTTCTTCTCATTCTTCTTCTTTTCATTCTTCTTCTTTCTTCTTCTTTCATTTCTTCTTCTCATTCTTCTTCTTCTTTCTTTTTTCTTATTCTTCTTCTTTTCTTCTTCTTCTCATTCTTCTTCTTCTTCTTCTTTTTCTCATTCTTCTTCTCTTTCTTCTTCTTCTCATTCTTCTTCTTCTCATTCTTCTTCTTCTCATTCTTCTTTTTCTCATTCTTCTTCTTCTCATTCTTCTTCTTCTCATTCTTCTTCTCATTCTTCTTCTCATTCTTCTTTTTCTTTTCTTCTTCTCATTCTTCTTCTTCTCATTCTTCTTCTCATTCTTCTTCTTCTCATTTCTTCTTCTTTCTTTTCTTCTCATTCTTCTTCTTCTCTTCTTCTTATTCTTCTCATTCTTCTTCTTCATTCTTCTTCTTCATTCTTCTTCTTCTCATTCTTCTTCGTCATTCTTCTTCTTCTTTCATTCTTCTTCTTCTCATTCTTCTTCTTCTCATTCTTCTTCTTCTCATTCTTCTTCTTCTCATTTCTTCTTCTCATTCTTCTTCTTCTCATTCTTTTTTTCATTCTTCTTCTTCTCATTCTTCTTCTTCTCCTTCTTCTTCTCATTCTTCTTCTTCTCATTCTTCTTCTTCTCATTCTTCTTCTCTTTCTTCTTCTCATTTCTTCTTTTTCTTTCTTTCTTCTTCTTTTCTTCTTCTTCTTCATTCTTCTTCTTTTCATTCTTCTTCTTCTTCTTATTCTTCTTCTTCTCATTCTTCTTCTTCTCATTCTTCTTCTTCTCATTCTTCTTGTCATTTTATTCTTCTCATTCTTCTTCTTCTCATTCTTCTTCTTCTCATTCTTCTTCTCATTCTTCTTCTTTCTTCTTCTTCTCATTCTTCTTCTTCATTCTTCTTCTTCTTCTTCTTCTTCTTCTCATTCTTCTTCTTCTTCTTCTTCTCATTCTTCTTCTCTTTCTTCTTCTTCTCATTCTTCTTCTTCTTCTTCTTCTTCTTCTCGTCATTCTTCTTCTCATTCTTCTTCTTCTCATTCTTCTTCTTCTCATTCTTCTTCTTCTTCTTCTTCTTCTTCTCATTCTTCTTCTTATTCTTCTTCTTCTCATTCTTCTTCTTCACATTCTTCTTCTTCTCATTCTTCTTTTCTCATTCTTCTTCTTCTCATTCTTCTTCTTATTCTTCTTCTTCTCATTCTTCTTCTTCTCTTTCTTCTTCTTCTTCTTCTCATTCTTCTTCTTCTCATTCTTCTTCTTCTTTTCTTCTTCTTCTTCTTCTTCTTCTCATTCTTCTTCTCATTCTTCTTCTTTCTTTCTTCTTCTTCTCATTCTTCTTCTTCTCATTCTTCTTCTTCTCATTCTTCTTCTTCTCATTCATTCTTCTTCTCATTCTTCTTCTTCTCATTCTTCCTCTCATTCTTCTTCTTCTCATTCTTCCTTCTCATTCTTCTTCTTCTCATTCTTCTTCTTCTCATTCTTCTTCTTCATTTCTTCTTCTTATTCTTCTTCTTCTCATTCTTCTTCTTCTTCTTCTTCTTCTTCTTCTTCATTTCTCATTAATTCTTCTCATTCTTCTTCTCATTCTTCTTCTTCTCATTTTTCTTCTCTTTCTTCTTCCTCTCATTCTTCTTCTCATTCTTCTTCTTCTCATTCTTCTTTTTCTAATTCTTCTTCTTCTTCTCATTCTTTTTCTAATTCTTCTTCTTCTCATTCTTCTTCTTCTCATTCTTCTTCTTCTCATTTTCTTCTTCCCATTCTTCTTCTTCTTCTCATTCTTTTTCTTATTCTTCTTCTCATTCTTCTTCTTCTCATTCTTCTTCTCATTCTTCTTCTTCTCATTCTTCTTCTTCTCATTCTTCTTCTCTTCTTCTTCTTCTTCTTCTCATTCTTCTTCTTTCTTCTTCTTCTCATTCTTCTTCTCATTCTTCTTCTCATTCTTCTTCTTCTCATTCTTCTTCTTCTCATTCTTCTTCTTCTCATTCTTCTTCTTCTCATTCTTCTTCTTCTCATTCTTCTTTTCTCATTCTTCTTCTTCTCATTCTTCTTCTTCTCATTCTTCTTCTTCTCATTCTTTCTTCTTCTCATTCTTCTTCTTCTCATTCTTCTTCTTCTCATTCTTCTTCTTCTCATTCTTCTTCTTCTCATTCTTCTTCTTCTCATTCTTCTTCTTCTCATTCTTCTTCTTCTCATTCTTCTTCTTTTCTTCTTCTTTCATTCTTCGTTTCTTCTTTTCTCATTCTTCTTTCTTCTCATTCTTCTTCTTCTCATTCTTCTTCTTTTCATTCTTCTTCTTCTCATTCTTCTTCTCATTCTTCTTCTTCATTCTTCTTCTCTTTCTTCTTCTTCTCATTCTTCTTTCTCTTCTTCTTCTCATTCTTCTTCTTCTTCTTCTTCTTCTTCTCATTCTTCTTCTTCTCATTCTTCCTCTCATTCTTCTTCTTCTCATTCTTCTTTTCATTCTTCTTCTTCTCATTCTTCTTCTTCTTCTCATTCTTTCTTCTCTTCTTCTTCTTCTCATTCTTCTTCTTCATTCTTCTTCTTCTCATTCTTCTTCTTCTCATTCTTCTTCTTCTCATTCTTCTTATTCTTCCTCTTCCCATTCTTCTTCTTCCGTTTCTTTTCTCTCATTCTTCTTCTTCTTCATTTTTTCTTCTTATTTTCTTCTTCTCATTATTCTTCTTCTTATTCTTCTTCTTCTTTCTTCTTCTTCTCATTCTTCTTCTTCTCTTTCTTCTTCTTCTCATTCTTCTTCTTCTTCTTCTTCTTCTTCTTTTTCTTCTTCTTCTCATTCTTCTTCTCATTCTTCTTCTTCTTTTCTTCTTCTTCTTCATTCTTCTTTTTTTCTTCTTCATTCTTCTTCTTCTTCTTCTTTTTTCTTCTTCTTCTTCTCATTCTTCTTCTTCTCATTTTCTTCTTCTCATTCTTCTTCTTCTCATTCTTCTTCTTCTCTTTCTTCTTCTTCTCATTCTTCTTCTTCTCATTCTTCTTCTTCTCATTCTTCTTTCTCATTCTTCTTCTTTTCATTTCTTCTTCTCATTTCTTCTTCTTCTCATTCTTCTTCTTCTCATTCTTCTTCTTCTTCATTCTTCTTCTTACTCATTCTTCTTCTTCTCATTCTTCTTCTCATTCTTCTTCTTCTCATTCTTCTTCTCATTCTTCTTCTTCTCATTCTTCTTCTCATTCTTCTTCTTCTCATTCTTCTTCTCATTCTTCTTCTTCTCATTCTTCCTTTCTCATTCTTCTTCTTCTCTTCTTCTTTTTCTTCTTCTTCTTCTTCTTCTTCTTCTTCTTCTTCTTCTTCACATTCTTCTTCTTCTCATTCTTCATTTTCTCATTATTCTTCTCATTCTTCTTCTTTTTCTTCTTCTTCTCATTCTTCTTCTTCTCATTCTTCTTCTCATTCTTCTTCTTTTTTTTCATTCTTTTCTTCTTCTTTCTTCTTTCTTCTTATTCTTCTTCTTTCTTCTTCTTGTTTCTTCTTCTTCTTCTCTCTTCTTCTCATTCTTCTTCTTGTCATTCTTCTTCTTCTCATTTCTTCTTCTCATTCTTCTTCTTCTTCTTCTTATTCTTCTTCTTCTCATTCTTCTTCTTCTCATTCTTCTTCTTCTCATTCTTCTTCTTCTCATTTCTTCTTCTCTTCTTCTTCTTCTCTTCTTCTTTTTTCATTCATTCTTCTTCTTCTCATTCTTCTTCTCATTTTTCTTCTTCTCATTCTTCTTTTTCTCATTCTTCTTCTTCTCATTCTTCTTCTCATTCTTCTTTTTCATTTTCTTTTTCTCATTCTTCTTCTTCTCATTCTTCTTCTCATTCTTCTTCTCATTCTTCTTTTTATTTTCTTCTTCTCATTCTTCTTCTTCTTAATTTTTCTTCTTCTTCTTCTTCTTCTTCATTCTTCTTCTCATTGTTCTTCTTCTCATTCTTCTTCTTCTCATTCTTCTTCTTCTCATTCTTCTTCTTCTCATTCTTCTTCTTCTCATTCTTCTTCTTCATTCTTCTTCTTCTTCATTCATTCTTCTTCTCTTATTCTTCTTCTTACTCATTCTTCTTCATTCTTCTTCTTCTTATTCTTCTTCTCATTCTTCTTCTTCTTCATTCTTCTTCTCATTCATTCTTCTTCTCATTCTTCTTCTTCTCTTCTTCTTCTCATTCTTCTTCTTTTTCATTCTTCTTCTCATTCTTCTTCTTCTCATTCTTCTTCTTCTCATTTCTTCTTCTCATTTCTTCTTCCATTCTTCTTCTTCTTCTTCTTCTTTTCTTTCTTCTTCTTCTTCTCATTCTTCTTCTTCTCATTCTTCTTCTCTTCTTCTTCTTCTTCTTCATTCTTCTTCTTCTTCTTCTTCTTCTTCTTCTCATTCTTCTTTTCTCATTCTTCTTTTTTCATTCTTCTTTTTCTTCTCATTCTTCTTCTTTCTTCTTCTTCTCATTCTTCCTCTCATTCTTCTTCTTATTCTTCTTCTTCTCATTCTTCTTCTTCTCATTCTTCTTCTTCTTCATTCTTCTTTTCTCATTATCTTCTTCTTCTTCTTATTCTTCTTCTTCTCATTCTTCTTCTTCTCATTCTTCTTTCTCATTCTTCTTCTTCTCATTCTTCTTCTTCTTCTTCTTCTTCTTTCTTCTTCTTCTCATTCTTCTTCTCTTTCTCTTCTTCTTCTCATTCTTCTTCTTCTCATTCTTCTTCTTCTCATTCTTCTTCTTCTTCTTCTTCTCATTCTTCTTCTTCTCATTCTTCTTCTTTTCATTCTTCTTCTTCTCATTCTTCTTCTCATTCTTCTTCTTCTCATTCTTCTTCTTCACATTCTTCTTCTCATTCTTCTTCTTCTCATTCTTCTTCTTATTCTTCTTCTCATTCTTCTTCTTCTCATTCTTCTTCTTCTTCTTCTTCTTCTTCTTCTTCTCATTCTTCTTCTTCTCATTCTTCTTCTTCTCATTCTTCTTCTCATTCTTTTTTTCTCATTCTTCTTCTTCTCATTCTTCTTCTTCTCAATTCTTCTTCTTCTCATTCTTCTTCTTGTCATTCTTCTTCTTCTTCTTCTTTTAATTTTCCTTTTGTCATTCTTCTTCTTCTCATTCTTCTTCTCATTCTTTTTCTTGTCATTCTTCTTCTTCTCATTCTTTCTTCTCTCTTCTTCTTCTTCTCATTCTTCTTCTCATCATTCTTCTTCTTCATTTCTTCTTCTTCTTCTTCTTCTTCTCTTCTCATTCTTCTTCTCATTCTTCTTCTTCTCATTCTTCTTCTCTCTCATTCTTCTTATTCATCTTCTTCTCATTCTTCTTTCTTCTTCTTTCTTCTTTTCTTCTTCATTCTTCTTCTTCTTCTCATTCTTCTTTTCTCATTCCTTTTCTTCTCATTCTTCTTCTTCTTCTTCTTCTTCTTCATTCTTCTTCCCATTCTTCTCATTCTTCTTCTTCTCATTCTTCTTCTTCTTATTCTTCTTCTTCTCATTCTTCTTCTTTTCATTCTTCTTCTCATTTTTCTTCTTCTCATTCTTCTTCTTCTCATTCTTCTTGTCATTCTTCTTCTTCTCATTCTTCTTCTTCTCATTCTTCTTCTCTTTCTTCTTCTTCTTCTTCTTCTCATTCTTCTTCTTCTCATTCTTCTTCTCATTCTTCTTCTTCTTCTTCTTCTTTTCTTCTTCTTCTCATTCTTCTTCTCATTCTTCTTCTTCTCATTTCTTTTCTTCTTCTTCTTTTTCATTCTTCTTCTTCTTCTTCTCTTCTTCTTCTTCTTCATTCTTCTTCTTCAAATTCTTCTTCTCATTCTTCTTCTTCTCATTCTTCTTCTTCTCATTCTTCTTCTTCTCATTCTTCTTCTCATTCTTCTTCTTCTCATTCTTCTTCTTTCATTCTTCTTCTTCTCATTCTTCTTCTCATTCTTCTTCTTCTCATTCTTCTTCTTCTCATTCTTCTTCTTCTCATTCTTCTTCTTCTCATTCTTCTTCTTCTCATTCTTCTTCTTATTCTTCTTCTTCTCATTCTCCTTCTTCACATTCTTCTTCTTCACATTCTTCTTCTTCTCATTCTTCATCTTCTCATTATTCTTCTCATTCTTCTTCTCTTTCTTCTTCTTCTCATTCTTCTTCTCTTTCTTCTTCCTCTCATTCTTCTTCTCTTTCTTCTTCTTCCCATTCTTCTTTTTCTAATTCTTCTTCATCTTCTTATTCTTCTTTTTGTAATTCTTCTTCTTCTCATTCTTCTTGTTTCAATTCTTCTTCTTCTTCTCAATTTTCTTCTTCCCATTCTTCTTTTTCTTCTTCTTCTTCTTCTTCTTCTTCTTCTTTTTTCTCATTCTTCTTCTTCTCATTCTTCTTCTTTCATTCTTCTTCTTCTTCTCAATTTTCTTCTTCCCATTCTTCTTCTTCTCATACTTCTTCTCATTCCTTCTTCTTTTTTATTCTTCTTCATTTTCTTCTTCTTCTCATTCTTGTTCTTCTCATTCTTCCTCTTTTTCTTCTCCTTCTCATTCTTCTTCTTCTCATTCTTCTTCTTCTCATTCTTCTTCTTCACATTCTTATTCTTCTAATTCTTCATCTTCTCATTCTTCTTCTCATTATTCTTCTTCTCATTATTCTTCTCTTTGTTCTTCTTCTCATTCTTATTCTTCTTCTTCTTCTCATTCTTCATTTTCTCATTCTTCTTCTTCTCATTCTTCTTCTCAATCTTCTTCTTCTCATTCTTCTTCTTCTCATTCCTCTTCTTCTCTTCTTCTTCTCATTCTTCTTCTTCTCATTCTCTTCTTCTTCATTCTTCTTCTTCTCATTCTTCTTCTTCTCATTCTTCTTCTTCTCGATTCTTCTTCTCATTCTTCTTCTTCTCTTTTTTCTTCTTCTCTTCTTCTTCTCTTTCTTCTTCTTCTCATTCTTCTTCTCTTTCTTCTTCTTCTCTTCTCTTCTTCTTTCTCTTCTTCTTCATCTTCTTATTCTTCTTCTTAATTCTTCTTCTTCTCATTCTTCTTGTTTTCAATTCTTCTTCTTCTTCTCATTTTTTCTCATTCTTCTTCTTCTCATTCTTCTTCTTCTTCTCATTCTTCTTCTTCTCATTCTTCTTCTTCTTCTAATTCTTCTTCTTCTCATTCTTCTTCTCATTCTTTCTTCTTCTCATTCTTCTTCTTCTCATTCTTCTTCTTCTTTTCTTCTTCTTTCTTATTCTTCTTCTCTTCTTCTTCTTCATTTCTTCATTTTTCTCTTTCTTCTTCTTCTCATTCTTCTTCTCATTCTTCTTCTTCTCATTCTTCTTCTTCTTTTTTCTTCTTCTCATTCTTTCTTCTTCTCATTCTTCCCATTCTTCTTCTCTTTCTTCTTCTTTCATTCTCTTCTCTTCTTCTTATTCTTTCTTCTTCTTCTCATTCTTCTTCTTCTCATTCTTCTTCTTCTCATTCTTCTTCTTCTCATTCTTCTTCTTCTCATTCTTCTTCTTATTATTCTTCTCTTTCTTCTTCTTCTCATTCTTCTTCTTCTTCTTCTTCTTTTTCTCATTCTTCTTCTTCTCATTCTTCTTCTTCAATTCTTCTTCTTCTCATTCTTCTTCTCATTCTTCTTCTTCTCATTCTTCTTCTTCTCATTCTTCTTCTCATTCTTCTTCTTCTCATTCTTCTTCTTCATTCTTATTCTTCTTCTTCTTCTTCATTTCTCATTCTTCTTATTATTATTCTTCTTCTTTTCTTCTTCTTCTCATTCTTAATTTTCTTCTTCTTCTTCTTATTCTTCTTTTTCATTGTTCTTCTTCTCATTCTTCTTCTTCTCATTCTTCTTCTCATTCTTTTCTTCTCATTCTTCTTATTCTCATTCTTCTTCTTCTCATTCTTCTTCTTCTCATTCTTCTTCTTTCATTCTTCTTCTCATTCTTCTTCTTCTCATTTCTTCTTACTCATTTTTTATTTTTCTTCTTCTTTGTCATTCATTCTTCTTCTCATTCTTCTTCTTTTTCTTCTTCTTCATTCTTCTTCTTCTCATTCTTCTTCTCGTCATTCTTCTTCTTCTCATTCTTCTTCTCATTCTTCTTCTTTCTTATTCTTCTTCTCATTCTTCTTCTTCTCATTGTTCTTCTTCATTCTTCTTCTTGTCATTCTTCTTCTTCTCATTGTTCTTCTTGTCATTCTTCTTCCTCTCATTCTTCTTCTCATTCATCTTCTTCCCATTCTTCTTCTTATCCTTCTTCTTGTCATTCTTCTTCTTCTCATTCTTCTTCCTCTCATTCTTTTTCTCATTCCTCTTCTTCTCATTGTTCTTCTTCCCATTCTTCTTCTTCTTCTCATTCTTCTTCTTCTCATTCTTCTTCTTATTCTTCTTCTTCTCATTCTTCTTCTTTTCATTCTTCTTGTCATTCTTTCTTTCTTCTCATTTCTTCTTCTTTTTTCTTCTTCTTCTCATTCTTCTTCTTCTCATTCTTCTTTTCTTCTTCTTCTTCTCATTCTTCTTCTCTCTTCTTCTTCTCATTCTTCTTCTCTTTCTTCTTCTTCTCATTTCTTCTTCTGTTCTTCTTCTTCTCTTTCTTCTTCTTCTCATTCCTTTTCTTCTCATTGTTCTTCTTCCCATTCTTCTTCTTCTTCTCATTCTTCCCATTCTTCTTTTTCTTCTCATTCTTCTTCTTCTCATTTTCTTCTTCTTCTTCTTCTTCTTCTCATTCTTCTTCTTTTCATTCTTCTTGTCAGTTTTATTCTTCTCATTCTTCTTCTTCTCATTCTTCTCTTTTTTCTTCTTCTCCTTCTTCTCTTTCTTCTTCTTCTCATTCTTCTTCTCTTTCTTCTTCTTCTCATTCTTCTTCTCTTTCTTCTTCTTCTCATTCTTCTTCTCTTTCTTCTTCTTCTCATTCTTCTTCTCTTTCTTCTTCTTCTCATTCTTCTTCTTCTCTTTCTTCTTCTTCTTCTTCTTTTCTTCTTCTTTTGTTCTTCTTCTCATTCTTTTTCTTCTTTTGTTTCTTCTTCTTCTTCTCATTCTTCTTCTCATTCTTCTTCTTCTCATTCTTCTTCTCTTTCTTCTTCTTCTTCTTCTTCTTCTTTCTTCTTCTTCTCATTTCTTCTTCTTCTTCTTCATTCCATTCTTTATTCTTTCTTCTTCTCATTCTTCTTCTCTTTCTTCTTCTTCTTCTCATTCTTCTTCTTCTCATTCTTCTTCTTCTCATTCTTCTTCTTCTCATTCTTCTTCTCATTCTTCTTCTTCTCATTCTTCCTCTCATTCTTCTTCTTCTCATTCTTCCTCTCATTCTTCTTATTCTCATTCTTCCTCTCATTCTTCTTCTTCTCATTCTTCCTCTCATTCTTCTTCTTCTCATTCTTCTTTTCTCATTCCTCTTCCTCTCATTCTTCTTCTTATTCTTCCTCTTCTCATTCTCCTTCTTCACATTCTTCTTCTTCTCATTGTTCATTTTCTCATTATTCTTCTCATTCTTCTTCTTATTCTTCTTCTTCTCATTCGTCTTCTTTTCATTCTTCTTGTCATTTTTATTCTTTTCATTCTTCTCTTTCTTCTTCTTCTCATACTTCTTCTCTTTCTTCTTCTTCTTCTTCTTCTTCTTCTTCTTCTTCTTCTTCTTCTTATTCTTCTTCTCATTCTTCTTCTTCTCATTCTTCTTCTTCTCATTCTTCTTCTCATTTCTTCCTCTCATTCTTCTTTTCTTATTCTTCTTTCTTCCATTCTTCTTCTTCTCATTCTTCCTCTCATTCTTCTTCTTCTGATTCTTCCTCTCATTCTTCTTCTTCTCATTCTTCCTCTCATTCTTCTTCTTCTCATTCCTCTTCCTCTCATTCTTCTTCTTATTCTTCCTCTTTTCATTCTTCTTCTTCACATTCTTCTTCTTCTCATTCTTCATCTTCTCATTATTCTTCTCATTCTTCTTCTCTTTCTTCTTCTTCTCATTCTTCTTCTCTTTCTTCTTCTTCTCATTCTTCTTCTCCTTCTTCTTCCTCTCATTTTTCTTCTCTTTCTTCTTCTTCCCATTCTTCTTTTTCTAATTCTTCTTCTTCTTCTCATTCTTCTTTTTCTAATTCTTCTTCTCCTCATTCTTCTTCTCAATCTTCTTCTTCTCATTCTTCTTCGTTTCTTAACTTACCATTGTTCTTCTTCTCATTCTTCTTCTTGTCATTGTTCTTCGTCATTCTTCTTCTTTTATTCTTCTTCCTCTCATTCTTCTTCTTATTCTTCTTCTTTCTCCTCTTCTTAACATTCTTCTTCTTGTCATTCTTCTTCCTTCCGTTTCTTCTTCCTCATTCTTTTTCATTCTTATTTACATTTGTTTTCTTCCATTCTTCTTCTTCTTCTCATTTCTTCTTCTTCTCATTCTATTTCTTCTTCTCATTTTCTTCTTCTCATTCTTCTTCTTTTCATTCTTCTTCTCATTTTTTTTTCTTCATTCTTCTTCTCATTCGTTCTTCTTTTTTCTTCTTGTCGTTAATTCGTTCTTCTGCTTTCTTCTTTTCATTTCCTTTTTCTTCTCATTCCTCTTCTTCCAATTCTTCTTCTTCTTCTCATTCTTCCCATTCTTCTTTTTCTTCTCATTCTTCTTCTTCATTATTCTTCTTATTCTTCTTGTTCATTCTTATTCTCCTTTTCATTTGTTTTTTCGGTTTTCTTCTTCCATTCTTCTTACCATTATATTTTCTTCTTCTCCTTCTTCTTCTTCTTCATTCTTCTTCTTATCATTCTTCTCACCTCTCTTCATCTTCTCATTTTCTTCTTTTCTTTCTTCTTCTTCTCATTTTTCTTCTCTTTCTTATTCTTCTTCTTCTTCATGTCATTCTTCTTAACCTCATTCTTAACTTCTTCTCATTCTTCTTCTTTTCATTCTTTTTTTTCTCATTCTTCTTCTTTTCATTCTTTTTCTTCGCGTTCTTCTTCTTCTCATTCTTCTTCTGCTCATTGTTTTTCTCATTCTTCTTCTTCTTGTTCTTCTTCTCATACTTCTTCTTTTCATTTTTCTTTGTTCTTAACCCCTTACAAATCTTAACTTTCGTTCTTCCTTCTCTTTCTTCTTATCATTCTTCTTCTTCTCATTCTTCATCTTCTCATTTTTGATCTTCTCATTCCTCTTCTTCTCATTTTTCTTCTTCTTATTCTTCTTCTTCTAATTCTTCTTCATCTCATTCTTCTTCTCATTCTTCTTCTCATTATTCTTCTCATTAGTCTTCTTCTCGTTCTTCGTCTAATTCTTCCTCTTCTCATTCTTCTTCTTCTCATTCTTCTTCTTCTCATTCTTCTTCTTCTCATTCTTCTTCTCATTCTTCTTCTTCTCATTCTTCTTCTTCATTCTTCCCTCTTCTCATTCT
>JAENHJ010000347.1:0-38712 GCA_025330945.1 Mucuna pruriens | reverse complement strand
TTGAGAATATTTAATGATTAAAGTCTTGTGTTAACCAACATTTGAATTATGGGCTTGAAAATAGGAGAAATACAAATACGTGCTTTAAAAATAAGATTTTAATAACAAAAGATTAAGACTTATTTTGCAGGTTCAAGTCATCTCGGCCATCACTGAAACATTCGGCCCAAGTCATCTCGGCCATGCCGAGAACATCTCTCGTAAGTCATCTCGGATCCGAGAACATCTCGGCCCATCCGGCATTCGGTCAAGCCCGACATCGCGATGAAAATCTTGCAATATGCAGATATAATCTGTTAAGATGCAGATATGATTTGCCAAGATCGAGAATCTGTAAATGCATATGTGATTTGATAAGATCAGATATGATTTGATAAGATGCAGATATGATTTGATAAGATCGGATATGGTTGATAAGATCAGATATGATTTGATAAGATATGATTTGCTAAGATTGCAATCTGTAATTCGAATTAGAATCTTTAGGATTTGAATTTCTGTTATTAAGATTAGATTTAGATTTATCCAGCTTTTGTATAAATAAGCACATCGGACCACGTCTTCAAGTGTGGAATTTTTTAGCGGAATCTAGAGCTAGCACCTAAGAAAGAATGTGGACACTCCCAAGCTAGTGCAAGGTGCACGAAGCTTCAATACGGTGTCTCTCCGGCCGAGGAAGTGCAGGATCCAGGAGTTGGGAAGCTGGGAAGCCTGGAGGTGATCGCTCGGTATGACGCTGCTTCTACGTTTTGGAAAAACCTCAACGTCGGCCATCATCGATATCATCGCCGTTCTTCCATTGGCGATCGTTGTGGAAGGGATTCTCTGGAAACTCTAAATTCTCGCCCTTGTATGATTTGGTTTCAATAATATAACTGGTTTGCAATTCTATTTCTTGATTATAATTTCCGCACTTTAATGCTTTTAGCTTTGCGTGACACGTTGTTAGGGGTAGATCACGTTAGGCCCAGGGCCGAACTAGTGTAATAATCTGATTAGGTAGAGAACCTAAAATCAACCAAATACATACTCCCGCCAACTGACTGATGAGGTAGCGGTTGTGTAAATCCTCGGTATAAGAATTGACAAACGTTCGGCGGTCGTCGTAAGAATCTAAGGTTGATTCAGAGTATAATTCTAAGTAAGAATGACAACCTTTTGTGTGTTGATTTCCAAATCGGTACAATAGTTAGTATAGATTAGTTTAGCATAGATTAGTTTAGCATAGTTTAGTTTACTTCGAGTACTTAGTTTACTTTCCGTACTTGAACACAAAAAACCCTTATTTATTTGCTTTCAGTCCGGGAGACCAGGTCAGTCAGGCTCGCTATGCCTAGATCACTTTCGGTCGAACCCATATCGGTTCCTGTTAGCCGAGACCGGATTGCCGGCAGGCAAGTCGGCCTTAGTATCCGCAGGTCAAGTCGGCATTTTCCTAGCCAAAGTCAAGTCAACAATTCCATAACACTTAGCGTTTTCTGCAAAACTCTGATTTTCACACTTAGCACAATCTGAACACACCGTGTCCTTGAGAGAATCGACCTAGGTTAGCTATCTTTATAGTTAGCTTTAGTATTTTATTTGAGGGCGTGTAAGACGACAAAAACCCTTATCAAATTGGCATGGGCGGGGACACGAGTTCTTTTATGTCTTTGTGTGCCAAGTCTGAGTTTAAAATTTGAATCCTGAGTCTGTGGAATGTTGTTTTAAGTCATAGAGTCGAGTCTGCATCGAGTTTATTGAGTCTGTATTTGTTTTCTTTTTTGTCAAGTCTAAAAATAATATAGCATGCTGAATATTTGTTAAATTTTTATTGCGTATATGTGTTGAATTTTTGTTTTGCGTGAGTCTTTACATTACAAAAAAAAAAAAAAACAACCATCCTGCATCATTGCATTTAACTACATCTACATAGTTGATTTTGTTTTTCGATAGCTACTTGTTTTTTTTTTTCTAATTTGCATAACTAACTCTAACCTGTTTTGCATAACTAACTCTAACCTCTTTTGCATAACTAACTCTAACCTCTTTTGCATAACTAACTCTAACCTCTTTTGCATAACTAACTCTAACTTCTTTTGCATAACTGATTTCTATTTTTATGCATATTTGATTTTGCAATTTCTTTGTATGATTTTTTTTTTTTTTCATTTTATGCATTAATTTTTTTTTTAACATTTTGACCAGTTTATGATTGTTCAGTTATTTTTCAATATTTTATTGCCTTTTCGTGCCTTTATTTCTTTTCTTTTGCATATTTTTTCCTTATTTTTTTCTGTCCTACTATCTTTTATTTTTCTATTTTTCTGTTTTGATTCTATTCTTCTCTGATGTTTTTCTATTTTAATTCGATTATCTTTCACATTTCTTGGCTCCATAGCAAGAAATTATATATTCTCGTTAAAGATAGTCCTTCACGTAAATTGCTTTGAATAGGTAAATCAATCATTTGTTCTTTGTGGATCTGACATTAATCCTCTCATACCCTCTAATTGGTGTACTTGAGATACATTCCTCTATCTCCGAAAAAGACATTATATGGACTGGATTAAAGGAGTCGGTCATCCTAAAATTAGGATTCATTTCTTGTGTCGTAAATATTCACTTGTAGCATACCATATCTCAATGGATTGGCATAATTTTTCTATTGCATGTACATTCCCATAATGATGATGTTTTTTCCAAAATCAAACTTTTGCTCAGCATCTTGGACTAGCCATCCTTTAGAAGTTACGATGAAGAAAGGACTTAGTTGCACATTGATGCCATGATGTATCAAACATGGTGTCCTCAATATCCCGAATGGGATGAAGCCTCAGTCATACGAGAATTATCCATCTAAGCTAACATCTGTGTTGCCTGAGTTGTATGATTTTGCAGGTAACAGTCATTATTTTGACAATAGGGGATCCACGGCATCCAGAAGAAGGAATGAGATTGCTTTAACTGCTTGACAATCAGAGATTTGAAGGATACATAGATAGATGTGGCATGTGTGGTTCTGTAGGACATTCATTCAATAATTGTCCCATTTTGCAAGAACCACCACCTCCATTCAGACCACAACCGGTACAAGAAAGTTCCTTAGAGGATTTAGTGAAACAATTGGCCATGAATAACATTCAACTCCAAAAGAATGCGTCCTACCTACAAACCGAAGTCGCGGCTAACAATCCACCTTCTTTTCGAAGATTTGGCACAACATTTTCAACAAAATACCATGCAGATTCAGCAAAACAACATGCAGTTTCAACAAAATATAATTGCCATGGTGCAAGAGTTGACAACACAGATTAATTGACTAGCCACCTGATAAATCAATCTTGCGGTTCGAAGATTTTGGACAAGTTCCTTCCCAAGCCATTCTCAGCCCACAGAAGAATATAAGTGACATAACCATGAGGAGTGACATGGAGCTGCCCGCAACAACACTCGCCGCGGAAGAAGCGATATGGATTTTCTGGAAATTGGATTCGGAGAATTCAACCATTGTCTTTGGGCTTTGCACGACTCAATATTGTTGCCGCTCATGCTTGCTCATTCGGCTCTACTAAGGCAATTGAGATTGACGACTATGTGCCAACTGTTTCGATCCAGCTAATGTGGTTAAGATTGCAAAGTCTAAGACTGATCTTACTGATATAATATTGGATGAGATTTCAGACCAAGTTACTAAGTTCGAGATAAGCGATCTCGCATGTGCTGATGTTGACATTACTAATCCCATGTGTGTTGATGCCAAGATTGCTAATCCCAGATATGCTGACATTGATTTTCTTGATGGGATCGAGGATCTGATTCTATGGTTGATAAGTCGAGGACAGTGTTAGGGTGGTGAAAGTGCCAACTCTGCGATTGAGGGCACGGATCTTGTTGATAAGATTGCAACTTTGGATCTTGCCAAGTCTAGCAAATGGGACGGAGTGACGATCGACTCTCAACATCCAGGGAGGAAGTCATGGCCCAGTCCAACAACTTAGAAGGAGCTGATTCTGAGCCGAAAAATCAAGAGGCCAGGCCCCCAATTTTGGGAACCATAACCGTAAACAGGTCGAAAGGAGCTTCTTCCCAATTCTCGAGACCCGGCAGAGCTGAGAGCGACACGAGCAATAAGACAGATACCAAGTCGGATTCGGACAAACAAAGTCAGGGGAAGCAGCTAAAGGCCGAGACCGGCTTGACAACCCAAGTACCAAATCCTGGCCGAATCGGCCAATCTAAGCCGAGACGAGGCGAAACCAACTCGTGTGAAAGCGACACATGCCACGTCCGAATCCATCTCGGATAATAGAATCCCAAGCAAGTACCATTTGTCTCGACCCAAACATGGAAGTCGAGTCCATTCTCAGTAATCAAAGGTCGAAACCGATATCAAGAAAAGTCTGAATGTGTCCTTAGTAGCCGATCCTAAAACTTGAAGGATCTTAGAGATTATATCCGAACTGCATCTACAATTGGATAACTTAGAGATGACACACCATCAGGCTTCATTCATTGGCTTGCATCGACTCGGCAGCCATGTCGGGAATCCACGAATGAACCTTCTTTACTTCATTCACTAGCAGCAGGGATCAATACCAGTGTCATCCATAGTGCAACCATTCCATGCCTTAGTAAATTTGCATTTTGAATTGACTAAACACTCTGATTTTTTTTAAATATGGATTTTAAAAATTCTATTAATTATGAGTGTACCTATACTGATTAACTAAATCTTCTTTATGTGTGAAAAGCAGCAATGACGCTAATCCCGAGTGCAGGAGTTACAGCCAAAAGTGCAAAGAAGCTACTGGAGGATATCATGTTGAAACTATCAAAATGGATGAGGAGAAAACTCCCCAAGCTGTAGACAACAGGAGCGGAGCAAAAATACTGATATCAGATTTTGCACATTCTTTCCACCCTGAAAAAAAAATAAGTCTTTCTATTTCACCCCTTCCCTTGCCTTGACATATGCTTTGCATTGAGGACAATGCATCATTTAAGTGTGGGGGGTGTTTCATAGGAGGGTGCCGGTTTTTTTGGTTTTTTTTTAGTTTTGTTATTTCGTTTTTATTTCATTACTGTTCTACTTCATTTTGTTTCTTTTCTTTTTATTCTGATTCTGCTATTTCTTGTTCAATTTTGGTTTTCATTTTCGTTTTATTTTGTTTTCCTAGCTGATTTCTAATTTCGGATTGCCAATTATTGAGAAAACTATTTTGAAAAAATTTGAATGGATTTCTTTGAGTAAGATGAAACAGCATGAAGCAATGCATAACCTTGGATGAGAGGTTTTTTAAACCTGACAGGGAGTGAAATTTTTGCATCCTTAGGCAGTGAGTAAGTGAAAAACTGAAAAGGTGAACCATTAGTGGCAAAGCAATTAACTGTGTGAGAACTTTTGAGCCTTGCATGAATGGCTTTGTATCTCGTCATTCTTTCATTTCTTGTGTGATTATTGCATCCATGTTGCTGGTTACTTTAGGTTTTGCCTTGATTCTCTAGATATAACTCATTTCATATGCAGGAATGATATGATCTAGGCCATCTTTCTTTACAGCTACTTAGCCAAATAAAGCCTACCTTGTGAATAATTCCTTTGGTTACCCCTTTGAGCCTATGCTCGTTTCTTGATATAACAGCTCATTACAAGCCTAAAGCCAGAAAAAAACATAATCAACCCGAACCTTAGGAACGGAGGAGCTTTGGAATTGTTTTGGGAATAGATCTTGAATAAGTGTGGGGGTGATACCTAGAGGCATTACGAGAGCGGTATAGCTGGAAGAATAGGAAAAAGTTAAGGAAAAGAAAAGAAAAAGGATACAAAAGAAGAATAAGTAGTAGAAACAAAAAGAAAAGAGTGCAAGTAAGATTGCAACAACAAAAAGCTGCAAGACCGAAAAGTGAGAAAAAGTAAGAAAAATATAAATAGAAAAGAAGGACAGTGAACAAAGATGCTTCCAAGAAACTGGTAATGCCCGAAGAAGATAATCTCTGTGCTTATAGATTCATTCCCCACTGCTCCTCTTGTCCCTCTGGCTATTAAAGCTCACTTAATCATTATTCTGTAATCCTACCTTACCCCTGCCACGTTACAAGCCCGAAAAGTCCTATTGATCATTATGCATGTGTGTTTGAAGGTGTGGAGAGAGAAGATAGTCAAAGCTTGATAGTGCTAGTTGACATAGGATGTTTGAGTGTATATACAAACCTAAAACACTTGAGAGACTGAGAGAATATGTCTTGAGAGAGCTTAGTCACTTCTCGGTTACTCTTAAATGTTTGCAGGTTGCTTATTTGCTTTTGGATATGGAGAAAGTAACTTTCATAGATCGTTTGAATGCTTGGATTCTAGGATGAATGCATGCTTAAGCTGTTCTGTTTGAGGAGTTCATTTGAAAAACATATTGCCTCTTTCAATTTCCTTAAATTCTCGAATCTGATTTTGCCCAGGAGTGCAAAAGTGTAAGTGTGGGGGCCTGATGAGTCATATTTTATACACTTTATGTGGACTTAAGATGGGTGTTGTTGAGAATATTTAATGATTAAGAGTCTTGTGTTAACCGAGATTTGAATTATGGGCTTGAAAATAGGAGAAATACAAATACGTGCTAAAATAAGATTTTTAACTAACAAAAAGATTAAGACTTATTTTGCAGGTTCAAGTCATCTCGGCCATGCCAAGAACATCTCGGCCCAAGTCATCTCGGCCATGCCGAGAACATCTCGGCCCAAGTCATCTCGGATGCCGAGAACATCTCGGCCAGTCCAGCATTCTCAGTCAAGCCAACATCAGTGATGAAAATCTTGCAATATGCAGATATAATCTGTTAAGATGCAGATATGATTTGCCAAGATCAAGGAATCTGTAAATGCATATGTGATTTGATAAGATCAGATATGATTTGATAAGATGCAGATATGATTTGATAAGATCAGATATGATTTGATAAGATCAGATATGATTTGATAAGATATGATTTGCTAAGATTGCAATCTGTAATTCGAATTAGAATCTTTAGGATTTGAATTTCTGTTATTAAGATTAGATTTAGATTTATCCAGCTTTTGTATAAATAAGCACATCAGGCCGCGTCTTCAAGTGTGGAATTTTTAGCAGAATCTAGAGCTAGCACCGGCAGCAATCGCAGACACTCCAAGCTAGTACAGTGGTGCACGAAGCTTCAATACGGTGTCTCTCTCGGTCGAGGAGGTACAGGATCAGGAGTTGGGAAGCTGGAAGCCTTCAGAGGTGATCGCTCGGTATAGCCGACGCACTCTGTTGGACGGAAACCTCAACGTCTGGCCATCATCGGTGCATCAGTGCCGTTCTTCCATTGGCGGTCGTCGTGGAAGGCGGATTCTCTGGAAACTCTAAATTCTCACCCTTGTATTCGATTTGGTTTCAATAATATAACTGGTTTGCAATTCTATTTCTTGATTATAATTTCCTGCACTTTAATCTGCTTTTAGCTTTGCCGTGACACATTGTTAGGGGTAGATCACGTTAGACTAGGGCCGGTCGGAACTAGTGTAATAATCTGATTAGGTAGAGAACCTAAAATCAACCAAGTACATACTCCCTGCCAACTGATGAGGTAGCGGTTGTGTAAATCCTCGGTATGGCAACGGACAAACGTTCGGCGGTCGTCGTAAGAATCTAAGGTTGATTCAGAGTATAATTCTAAGTAAGAATGACAACCTTTTGTGTGTTGATTTCCAAATCGGTACAATAGTTAGCATAGATTATTTTAGCATAGTTTAGTTTACTTCCAGTACTTAGTTTACTTTCCGCACTTGAACACAAAACCCCCCCTTATTTACTGCTTTCCAGAGTCCGAGACCGAGTCAGTCCGACTCCGTTGCGTCTAGATCACTTTCGGTCGAACCCATATCGGTTCCCTGTTAGCCGAGACCGGATTGCCGAGAGCAAGTCGGCCTTAGTATCGCCGAGGTCAAGTCGGCATTTTCCTAGCCAAAGTCAAGTCAACAATTCCATAACACTTAGCGTTTTCTGCAAAACTCTGATTTTCACACTTAGCACAATCTGAACACACTGTGTCCTTGAGAGAATCGACCTAGGTTAGCTATATTATAGTTAGCTTTAGTATTTTTTTTGAGGCGTGTAAGACGACAAAAAACCCGCTTATCAATGTCTCCCTACTAGATCGTCTTCGGTAAGACCTCTCACCTTCCTATTGAACTTGAGCACAAAGCTTACTGGGTTGTCAAGCAGTGCAATTTGGCCTACGACCAAGTGGGAGAGCAACGAAATTTCCAACTGCAAGAACTTGACGATCTCCGCTTGGAAGCATACGAAAATTCCAGGATATACAAGTAAAAAGTCAAGAAATTTCATGACCAGAAGATCCTAAGGAAAGATTTTCATGTTGGCCAAAATGTCTTGCTGTTCAATTCAAGACTCAAGCTCATAAAAGGTAAGCTTCGTACCAGATGGGATGGACCTTTTGTCATCACTAACATATTTCCCAATGGTGTGGTACAATTGCAAGATGAATATAGTAGCAGCACCTTCCAGGTCAATGGGCATCAGATCAAGCCATTCCACGAAGGTCCAACACCAATTCCTCATGACATGGAGATCATCTTGTTGATGGAACCAACTCCACTAGATGGAACTACCTTAGCCGACCCTGCCTCGCATTGAGGATAATGTAGATTTTAAGTGTGGGAGGGATACTGTTATAGTTATGTGAACATCATGTTTTTATTCCCGAACTCTTTTGTTTTGTTTTGTTTTGACCTGGTTTTGACCTTTTGTCGAATTTTTCATTTGTTTTCAGTAAAAGCTGTCCAAGCCAAATCCATTCTGGCTCTGTGCCATCATGGCTGGGTTCGGAGTGACTTCAGCCTAGCAGGATTTCAATTCTGTCATTTTGTTTATGATAATTTTCCTCCTAAGCAGAATTCCAAATTGGACTGTCGAAAAAAATGTTTTGAAAAGAAATTCGAATTGACTTCTGGAAGTTTGAAAAAGACAGGAGAAAGTAATTCTACAACTATGGCAAGAGATTTCTCTAGCCTGAAGGGAATGAAACTTTTGTGCTCTAGACAGTGATTGATTGAGAAACTGAAAAGGAAAACCTGTTGTGACAAAGCAAAATAACCCGTGTGAGATTTTGAGCCTTCGTAAATATTCATGGCCTACATCTTGTCATTCTCCTTGTTCTTGTGTGATTTTTGCATTCATGATTAACTGTGTATTCGACATTTTGCCATTAACTCTCTAGATACAGTTGTTCTCACATGTAGGAATGACATGATCTAGGCTATATTTCTTAGGAGCCCCGAGCCAATTAAAGCCTACCTGAAGGAAGTTGTCTCCCTTGTTTACCCCCATTGAGTCGCATAACCGTTCTTTCTTACAACTCATTACAAGCCAAAGCCGGAAAACCATGAATCAACCTCACCCTCAGGAAGTAGAGGAGCTTTGGAATCGTTTTGGGAGTAAGTCATTATCAAGGGGAGTCTCCAGGAAGCAGAATCTATTCAGCATCCTTTAAAGGCTCAAAAAATGCGAAGGAAGAAAAGAAGCGAGTGAAGGAAAGAAAAAGAAAAAGTGGAAGCAATAGCTGAAAAATCTAAGCTGAATCAAACAAAGAAAGAAAATAGCAAGTTGTATGAATATAAAAATAAATAAATAAATAAAATAAATATATGTACATATATATATGTATAATAAGAAAAAAAAGGAAGTGAGCTGGCAACAACAAAGGAGGAAATGATAGCATCCTGGGTTAACCCTCATGCTGATGAAGCTTACTCCCCATTGCTCCTCTCTTCCCCATGGGTCCTAAAGTTAGTTTCTATATTTTATCCTACCCGTGATCCTAACCTCGCTACAAGCTGAAAAAGAAGTCCTAGTGGTCATAACTGCGTGTGTTTTTACAGGTGTAAGAAGAGAGATTTGTGAAAGTATGGTAATATCAGTTCCATGAATGTTGAGTGTAAATACAAACCCAAACACGTGAGAAGTGAGGGAGTTATTTTACTAAATGAGAGCTCTATCACTCTTGGTTACCTTCTCCTGTTTGTAGGTCATGAATTTGCCTTGAGCATGGAAGAAGTAATTTTCATATAGTTTGAGTATCTCGATCCCAGGGTGAATGAGTGCCGACTCTGTCTCGGTTAAACTTAAGAAAGCCAATTGAAAAATTCTTTTCTATCTTTAAAAATCTCCCTTGTGTATTTTCATTTTATTTTGCCTAAGAGTGCAAAAGGTTAAGTGTGGGGGTTTGATGAGTCACAAGTTATATATCTTTTATGGACCTAAGAAGGATGTCACAAGACTATCTTGTGCTTAAGAATGAGGTGTTAGCTGAGATTCATATTATGGACATAAAAATAGAGAAAATACAAATATGTGCTAATTCAAGGATCTTAGCTAACTCTTCTTTTCTTGCAGGATCAGCCGAGATGTTCTCGGGTCCATCATAAAAAGACTCAGCCAAGATGAAGTCATCTCGACCAAGACCGACTCCATTTCGGCCAAACTAGATCAGGCCAATCTTCACAGCCCAACACCCCAAGTAGGTGCAGTCCAATAAGAAGCAGCCCAAAGACGCTATCCACGTCAGTTGTCCAACTCAGGACCACTTCAGCTCCAGCTCAACTGCCACGTCACTTCTAGAGTAGCTTACAATGCAAGATACGCAAGGATAGGATTGGAAACTCATGTTGTAATTTTGTTAGGAATCGCTAGGAGTAGCAAGTCATAGCTCGTGTATATATATGAGGAGCTGTGCACTTTTTAGGTGTCTTTGAATTCATTCTCAAAACACTCCCATTATATCCTTTTCTTCACTCTCGTTCTCTCCATTTATGGTGGTGCACGGTGCTACGTTCGTGTTTCTTTGGATCGAGGAAATGCAGGTCTGAGAATGGGAAGCCGACGTTTGTCAGAGGGGATTGATTGGGGTTTCCAATACACTCTAGTGAATCTGATCCTCAGCGCTCAGTCTATTGGAGGTGAACCATCACCATCAACCATGGCGATCGTCATGGAAGATGGATCCACTTGAATTCAGACCACTATGTTTGTACTCTATTTTCTGTTAATCAATTTCATTATGCATTTCTTATTTTCGTTTCCTTCCTCTCCTTTAATTCATGATTTAATCCGTGATTGCAATTGAATTGTGAACAATGTTAAGCTAACCCGACCGAAACTGGTTTAACTAATTCAGTAGGTAATCGTTTGACGATTGTTAATCGAGAACTTAAAATCAGCTTTGAACTTAATCCTTGCCAACTGATGAGGTAGCGATTGTTTAATTGCTCGATATGGCAATGGACGAACCTTTGGCGATTTCCATAAGACTTCCCAAGGATGATATGGACTGAGAATTGGAGTGCAGAATTTGGACTGGACTTGGACTAATAGGACTAAACATGAACACAGTTATGTCGTAATAATAATAATAGTAAAACTAGTAGCTTTAGTGTATGTTTACTACATTCATAGTTTAGTTTATTTCCTTCCTTACCTGCATTCCAATCCCCCCTGTTTATTGCTTTTCAGTCCGAGACAGAGATAGTCCATCTCTGTAGCGTCTGTCTGCACTCAGCCGAAACCAAGTCGAATAGGTCTCTATAAAGATCATACCGGCTTAGTCTCTACCGAGAGCGACTCGACCAGTGGCCGAGACAGGTTAGCATTCTACACCTAAGATTCTACGTCATATCACTTCACACTGAGTCATAATTGAACACACTATGTCCTTGAGAAAAATCGACCTAGGCTTGACTATACTATAGTTAGCTTTAGTTATTTGATGCCCATTAAGACAACTAAAATAGAGCACATCACATTCCTCATTGGGTTGATGGGCCGATAAGCCTGGCCTGGCCGAGATGGAGTCGGTCTGGTCGGGACGACTTCATCGTAGTTGAGTCTTCTTATGATGGGCCGAGATCGTCTCGGTTGGACCTCTTATGATGGGCTGAGATCGTCTCGGTTGAACTTGCAAGAAAAGAAGAACAAGTCTTTTATTAGCTAAGATCCTCGAATTAGCAAAGAAGACTAAAGTTGACTCCTAAAGGACGCTCTTTGTGCGCATAGAATTGCATACTGAACTCTGTTAGGGATGTCTCCCTACCGAATTGTCTTCGGTAAAGCTTTCCATCTCCCAGTGGAGCAGGAACACAAAGCTTACTAGGCTGTCAAACAATGCAACCTGGCCTATGACCAAGCTGGATAGTAGAGGAAGTTCTTATTGCAAGAACTAGATGAACTCCACTTGGAAGCCTATGAGAATTCTAGGATCTACAAGCAGAATGTTAATGAATTCCATTATCAGCAAATCTTGAGAAAAGAATTTCGAGTCGGCCAGAAAGTACTCCTGTTCAATTCACGCCTCAAGCTCATTGCAGGTAAGCTTCGTTCTGGATAGGATGGACCTTTTGTTATCACTAATATTTTTCCTTATGGTGTAGTTGAATTAAAGGATGAACATACCAACAACACCTTCCAAGTCAATGGACATCAGATCAAATTATTCAATGAAGGCCCAACACCAACTACAAGCGACTTGGAGACCATTTCATTGATGGAACCAACCCTGCCAGATGGCACACACTGAGCCAACTTCACTAATCCCTCTTTAGTCATAACAGGCATTAAGGGCAATGTAGAATTTCTCCCAACAGAATTCTGATATCGGATTGCTGAGAAAATATTTTGGAAAAGGAATTTGAATTGATTTCTAGAAGTTTGGATAGTACAGTAGGAAGCAATTCAGAAACTTTGGAAGTAGATTTTTCAAGCTTGATAGGGAATGAAATTTTTATGTCTCTAGGTAGTGAATGGTTGAAAATTGAAAAAAAGGAACCAGTTGTGATAGAGCAATTGACTGTGTGAGAATTTTGAGCCTATGCACATATTTGATGGCTTTAAATCTTGCTATTCTCTCTTTTCTTGTGTGATTTTTGCATCCATGTTAGCTGTGCATTCTAGATTTTGCCGTGACTCTCTCGATATATCTAGTTTCACATGTAGGAATGACATGATCTAGGCCATGATTCTTATGAACCCCAAACCAAATGGGCCTACTTGGAAAGTTTTGTCCCTAGTCCACCTTCTTTGAGCCTGCATGTCCATTCTTTGCTGACAGCTCATTACAAGCCAAAGCCGAAAATACCATGATTAACCCTTAACCTTAGGGAGCAGAGGAGCTTTGGAATTGTTTTGGGAGTAAGTCATAATCAAGTCTGGGGGAAGCACGAGGGAGCGAAGCAAGCATAGTGACACGAAGGGGTTGAAAAAGGAAAAAGAAAAGAAAGAAGTGCCAAGGAACAAAAGAAAAAAAATGAAATGAAAAAGCAACCAAAACGAGCTGTAGCACAACAATAAAAATAAGGAAAGAAAAAGATGAGAAAGGAAAGAACATAAGTGAGCAAGGAAGGTTTTTAGAATAAAGAAAAATCACAGTATCCTGAGTTGTCCCTCATACTAATGAAGCTTACTCGCCATTGCTCTTCTCTTCCCTTTGCTTACTAAACTCAGTTTCCTTCTTATATCCTACTAATGAGTCATATTTTAAACACCTCACAAAGGCTTAAGATGGGTGTTGTTAAGAATGTTTAATGATTAAAAGTCTTGTCTTAATCGAGATTTGAATTATGGGCCTAAAAATAGGAGAAATACAAATCTGTGCTAAAATGAGGTTTCTTAACTAACAAAAGGTTAAGACTTGTTTTGCAGGACCAATAGGACCATCTCGGCCCAAGCCGGGAACATGCCGGCCAGTCCAGCGCTCCCGGTCATGCCAACTTCAATCTACAAATCCTTGAATTTTTGTGATCTAGAACTTACTAGGATGACAATACAGCTAGCAAATAGAAGTGTTGTTCAACCCTTGGGCATTCTCGAAGATGTCCTTATCCAAGTTAATGAGTTGATTTTCCCAACAGATTTCTACATGCTTGATATGGAGGACGAGACATCAGGGAAGGGATCCACCTTGATCTTGGGATGACCATTCCTTATGACCGCTAGAACAAATATTGATGTGCATGCCGGGACACTCTCTATGGAATTTGGCGACATCTTAGTGCAGTTCAATATTTTCGAAGCTATGAAGCACCCCACCAAGGACCATTCCCTCTTTGGCATAAATTTGATTGATGAACTAGTTGAGGAGTGTCTTCAACCAGATAGCAATAGTGAAGAGTATGCAAATTTTACTGAAAGTACTTATTCAATTGGTTGCCTAGGGTCCACAACAGCAAAAGCTGACTATGCTAAAGTACGTGATCTTCCCGACTTCTAGGATGATAATATTGATCTTGCCGACTTGAGTCAGGAAGCCGAGCTGATCAAACTATTAGACCAAGTACGCAACCATGAGAACCCAGAGTGCTCAAACAATGTAGAAGTTCAAGTTGCCGAGATCGAAAAGCTATTCACACCACAAGTGGCAATCATGTTTACTACCAAGTATGAGTCGACCAAAAGACGCTGAGACCAAAGAAGGACCGAAGTCATCTCGGCCAAGAAGACAATGGTCAAGGCCGACCCACATGTACAAGTGCATGCCGAGACCATCTCGGCCAAAGAAGACTAGAAGCAAGCTAAAGCCGAGTTTGTGTTGGATAATCAAGGCGGGAACCACATTCCATCCAGATCCGACTTCAGAGCAAACCAAAGAGGCGAGTTCTACTCCCATTCAACAAGAATCGA
Source organism: Mucuna pruriens (assembly GCA_025330945.1). NCBI lineage: Eukaryota > Viridiplantae > Streptophyta > Magnoliopsida > Fabales > Fabaceae > Mucuna > Mucuna pruriens. The sequence goes on along the minus strand of JAENHJ010000347.1, from coordinate 24,029 downwards.
TTCTATCAAACAGAGTCTGCCATAATAGCCAAAGGCCGAGATCATGTCGGTACACCTGGTACTGAGCTCAATTCAAGTCGGCCAGTCAGATTCAAAAAGTATTTAATGATAATTCTTCATCTTCGCCACCACCCATGGAATTGAAGCCATTGCCAAGCCACTTGAAATATGCCTATTTGGATACTAAGCAATAACTCCCAATCATCATTGCCAGCAATCTCCACCAGGAGCAGGAGGATAAACTCCTGCAAGTCTTGAGGCAACATAAGTAGGCAATTGGGTGGAAATTATCTGACCTTCCCATAATAAACCCCTCCACCTGCATGCATAGAATTTTAATGGAGGAGGAAGCCAAGCCCATAAGGCAATAGCAAAGAAGAATGAATCCGACCATCCTAGACGTTGTCAAGAAAGAGGCGACAAAACTGCTTGTTGCAAGGATCATCTACCCCATCTCAGATAGTTAATGGGTGAGCCTAGTACAAGTAGTACCTAAAAAGTATGGGATGACTGTCCTGAGAAACTAGCACGACGAATTGGTACCTATGCGGATTCAGAATAGCTAGCGAGTCTACATCAACTATAGAAGATCAAATCAGGCAACTCGCAAGGATCACTTTCCTTTGCCCTTCATAGATCAAGTCCTGGAGAAATTAGTAGGGAAGTCCCATTATTGTTTTATGGATGGCTTCTCTGGATACATGCAAATCTACATTGCACCTGAAGATCAGCACAAGACCACCTTCACCTGCCCATTTGGTACCTTTGCGTACACTTGCATGTCATTTGGCCTGTACAACGTGCCGAGTACATTTCAACGTTGAATGACAAGTATCTTCTCGAACCTACTACAGGAGTGCATGGAGGCGTTCATGGATGACTTCATGGTATATGCTAATTCATTTGACGCATGTCTAGAAAACTTATCCAAGGTGTTAACGAGATGCATTGACACAAACTTGGTTCTTAACTTTGAAAAATGCCATTTCATGGTGATTGAGGTAATTGTGTTGGGACACCTGGTATCCAACAGAGGCATTAAGGTTGAAAAATCAAAGATTGACATCATCACCTCTCTTCCAAACCCCGCTTCAGTGCGGGACATTCGCTCATTCTTAAGACATGTAGGATTTTACAGAAGATTTATCAAGAACTTCAGCAAGATTGCCCTGCCACTATCTAAGCTACTATAGAAAGATGTGGAATTTAAGTTTGATGAGCCCTCTATTGAAGCCTTTCAAGAGCTGAAAAACCGACTCACATCCGCCCCTATTGTCCAAGCACCTAACTGGGAGTTGTCATTTGAGCTTATGTGTGATGCATCCAATTCAGCATTAGGATCCGTCTTAGGCCAAAGAGCTAGAGTCGGCAAGCTAGTGCACGTGATTGCTTATGCATCTCAGACAATGGACTTGACCTAGTTAAATTACACAACAACCGAGAAGGAGCTATTGGCAGTCGTGTTTGCTTTGGAAAAATTTCATTCATACCTAGTCGACTCAAAAATTAATGTGTTCTTTGACCATGCTGCATTGATATTCTTGTTGAAGAAGCCGGATGCCAAGCCGAGACTGATTCGGTGGATGCTTGATGAGTCATAAAATGTACATCTTAAGTGGACCTAAGAAGGATACTATTGAGCAACTCACGAGCTTAAAAGATAACTGTTAGCTAAGATCCAGATTAATGGCCTAAACTTGAGTAAAACACAACATGTGCTCAATCAAGGTTTTAAGCTAACTATCTCTTCATTGTAGGTTCAGCCAAGCTCAGCTCGCTGATGATGGGCGTTTTTACAGTCGTTTTACGCGCTTATCAAATAACTAAAGCTAACTATAGCATAGTCAACCCTAGGTCATTCTTCTCAAGGACACAGTGTGCTCAATTGTGATTTAGTGTCAAGTTAAACAATGCAAAATCTAAGATGTGAAGTGTTGACTCTTCTCGGTTGTGGCCGAGTCATACTCGACAGAGACTGAGCAGAGATGGTCTCGGCAGAGACTATTCGGCTTGGTCTCGGCTGAGTGCAGACAGACGCTACAGAGGGGGACTACCTCTGTCTCAACCAGAAAACAGTAAAGAAAGCAGTAAACGGGGTTTTGAATGCAAGTAAGCAGAAAATAAACTAAGACTATGAATGCAGTGAATGTATACTACTGTTACTACTTATCTATTATTATTATATAACTGTATTCAGATTCAGTTCCATTAATTAAGTCCAGTCCAGGTTCCAATCTCCAGTTCTCAGTCCATATCAGCCTTGGGTAGTCATATGGCAATCGCCAAAGGTTCGTCCATTGTCATACCGAGGATTTATGCAATCGCTACCTCATCAGTTGACAGGGATTAAGTTCAGAGCTGATTTTAGGTTCTCATTCAACAATCGTTAAGTGATTACCTATCAATTAGTTAAACCAGTTCCAATCGGCTTTAGCTTAACATTGTTCACAGTTAAATTGCAATCAGGATTCAACGTGAATTAAAGTAGAGGAAGGAGAACAGAGATATGAAATGCAGAACGAAATCAATTAACAGAAACAAAATACAAATACAGTGGTCCGAATTCAGATGGCTCCATCTTCCTCAACGATCGCCAAGGTTGATGGTGGTGGTTCACCTCCGTTAGCCTAAGCGCTGAGGATCAGTTCCACCAGAGTGCGTCAGTAGTCTGATCGGTACCCTCTGGTAAACGTCCAGCTTCCCAGTCTTAGACCTGCGCCTCCTCAATCGAGAGAAGCACCGCTGCAACACCGTGTACCACCAGAAATGGAGAGAGCGAGAGCGAGAAAATGGATACAGTGAGTGTGGAATTAAAGTGAATTCAAAGACCCCTAAACAGTGCACAGCTCCTCCTATATATACACGAGCTATGATTAGCTTCTCCTAACGAATCCTAACAGAATTACAGTGAGTGTCCTATTCTACCCCTATGCAGATCTTTTCACGTGACATGGCAGATTTCCTAGGAGTGACATGGCAGATGAATTGGCATTGAGGTGGCCTCCAAGCTGGATAGCTGATGTGGTCAATACATTTGGGCCACTCTCTTTTGGGCTGCTGGGCTGCAAGTCAACGGGCCGGCCGAGACAGCTTCATCTCGGCTGAGACTCTTCTGTTGACCTTGGTCAACTCGGCTTGACCTGCAAGAAGAAGAGTTACTTTCATTAGCTAAGAAATCTGAATTAGCACAAATTTGTATTTTCTATATGTTTGAGCTCATAAAATGAATCTTAGCTAACAGTTCATTCTTAAGCACAGAATAGTCTTGCAAACCTCCTTCTTAGGTGTCTAAAAGATGTATAAATTGTGACTCATCACACCCCCACACTTACCCTTTTGCACTCCTGGGCAAAATAAGATGAAAATCTTAAGAGAAGAGTTTTTAAAGATAGAAGAGAATTTTTCACTTGGCTTCCTTTAGTTTGACCGAGACAGAGTCGGCTCTCATTCACTCTGAGCTTGAGATGCTCTTTCACTCTGAAATTACTCCTTCTATGCTCTAGGCAATTTAATGACCTGCGAATCTAGAGAAGACAACCAAGAGTGACAGAGCTTTTATTTGGACAGAGTACTCCCTTACTTCTCTCGTGCCTGGGCTTGTATTTACACTCAACATTCATGGAACTGAATTCACCATACTTTGACAAAGCTCTCTTTTACACCTGTAAAAACACAGTTATGATCACTAGGACTTCTTTTTTGGCTTGTAGCGAGGCTGGTTCATGGGGTGGATAATATATGGGAAAAACTGGTTTCAGGACCCATGAGGAAGAGAGGAGCAATGGGGAGTAAGTTTAAATTAGCCTGAGGGTTACTCGGGTTGCTGCCAATTCTCCTTCTTGCTGCCACCAGCTCATTTTCTTTTCTTTTTCTTATACAATACATTTATGCAGCTGCTTTCTTTCTTTATTTGCTTCAGCTCAGATTTTAGCTGCTGCTTTCCACTTTTTTTTTTTTTCTTCCTTTTGCTCGCTTTTATTCCTTTATTGCTCTTTGAGCTTGGGAGAGTGTTGAACAATGTTTTGCTTCCTGGAGTTTCCCCCACACTTGATCATGACTTACTCCCAAAACAATTCCAAAGCTCCTCTGCTCCCATAGGGTAAGGTTAATTCATGGTTTTTCTGGCCTTGGCTTGTAGTGAGCTGTCAAAAAGAAGAATGGTTAGTTAGGCTCAAGTGGGAAACAACAGATACATTTGTTCAGGTAGGCTTTATTTGGCTCAGGGCTCATGAGAAACATGGCCTAGATCATGTCATTCCTGCATGTGAAAACAGTTGTATCTAGAGAGTTGAGGCAAAATGCAGAATATACAGTTATCATGAATGCAAAAATTACAATAAAGAACAAGACGAGAATGGCAAGATGCAAGCCATCCGTATTTACAAGGCTCAAAATCTCACACAGGTTGTATCAGCTCTGACTCAAGGTTTTTCTTTTCAATTTTTCAGTCGATTACTGCCTAGAACACAAAAGTTTCATTCTCTTGAGCTAGAGAATTCTCTTGTCAAAGTTGCAGATATGCTTTCACCGACTTTATTCAAACTTTCAGAAACCAATTCAAAATTCTTTTCATGACATTTTTATTATTGACACTCCACTTGGAATTCTGTTCAGATGAAGAAACAGAAAATTTTAAGTTCTGCCAGGTCGAGTGTGTTCGGATCCGGCCGAGATGGAACAGGACCAGAATGGACTTGGCTTGGCAGTTTTTATTGAAAACATAAAGTTTGAAATGACACGTAACTTGAAATAAAACACACAATTGAAAGAAATAACAAAGTAATTTAAACTAGCAGAGTTCAGGATGATGGGGATAGAGATCAGATCATCCCCCCCCACACTTAAAATCTGCAGTGTCCTCAATGCAAGGGGGGGTCATCTGGAGCTGTTGGTTCCATCAATGATATGTCCTCCATTTCCGAATGATTGACATTGGGCTTTCATGGAATGGCTTAATTTGGTGCCCATTGACCTGGAAGGTGCTGTTGTTGTGTTCGTCTTTTAGCTGTACTGCACCATGGGGAAACACATTAGTGATAACAAAAGGCCCATCCCATCTAGAACGTAGTTTACCTGCAATGAGTTTAAGGCGTGAGTTAAACAGGAGGACTTTCTGGCCAACTCGGAATTCTTTTCTTAGGATCTGCTGGTCATGGAATCGTTTGATTTTCTGCTTGTAGATCCTAGAATTTTCATATGCTTCCAAGCGGAGTTCATCTAATTCTTGCAGCTGAAACTTTCTCTGTTCTCCAGCTTGGTCATAGGCCAAATTGCACTGCTTAACAGCCCAGTATGCTCTGTGTTCTAGCTCCACAGGAAGGTGACAGGCTTTACCGAAAACAATCCTATAGGGAGACATCCCGAGAGGTGTTCGGTAGGCAGTTCTGTGTGCCCAGAGAGCATCCTCAAGGAGGCGGCTCCAGTCTTTCCTGCTGGGATTGGTCATCTTTTGCAGTGTTTTCTTGATTTCCCTGTTGAACACTTCTGCTTGACCATTTGTCTGGGGATGGTAGGCTGTAGCAATTCTGTGTGCTACCCCATATTTCTGAAGAAGGGAAGCCATGGCTCTGTTCAAGTGACTGCCTTGGTCACTTATGGCGCTTTTGGTACACCAAACCGGCAAAAGATATTTGACTTCAAGAAGTCCACTACTACTCGTGCATCATTGGTTCTGGTGGCAATGGCTTCTACCCACCTTGATACATAATCTACGGCCAGCAGAATGTATGAATAGCCATTGGAGACTGGGAATGGTCCCATGAAATCTATTCCCCAAACATCAAAGATTTCACAGAATTGGATGGGTTGTTGGGGCATTTCATACCTTCTGTTCATGGCCATTCCTGCTTTTTGGCAGTTCTTGCAGGTGGAGACAAATTCATGCGCGTCTCTGAAGATGGTTGGCCAGTAGAGACCACAGTCTAGCACTTTCCCGGCAGTCAGAGTGGATCCATAATGGCCGCCTCCAGGTGCCGAGAGTGGCAGAACTGGAGGACCGAATTGAACTTCGGCTTCAGGAATGCACCTGCGGATGACTTTGTCACTGCACAGTCTCCAAAGGTAGGGATCATCCCAAATGTAGTACTTGGCATCGCTTGGATTTTATCCTTGTACAGTAGAGATGCCTCTGGTGGGAACTGAGATGTTGCCACAAAATTACAAATGTCAGCAAACCATGGTGAAGACGTTTTTATGTGCAGAAGGTGCTCATCTGGAAATTCATCTCGGATAGGCATCGGTTCCTCTCTTTTTTGGATTCTGCTTAGGTGGTCTGCTCTGAGTTCTCCGCACCTCTTTTATCTCTGATTTCAATGTTGAATTCTTGAAGGAGAAGCATCCACCGAATCAGTCTCGGCTTGGCATCCGGCTTCTTCAACAAGTATCTCAAGGCCGCATGATCAGAGAACACAATTATTCTAGTGCCGAGAAGGTATGGGCGGAACTTGTCCAGGGCAAACACAATTGCCAATAGTTCCTTCTCGGTTGTTGTGTAATTCCGCTGGGCCGAGTCCATAGTTCGTGATGCATAAGCAATTACCCGCACTGGGAAGCCGACTCCGGCTCTTTGGCCGAGAACAGCTCTAATGCCGAGTTGGATGCATCACACATTAATTCGAATGGAAGGTCCCGGTTTGGTGCTTGCGAGAATGGGAGCGGGGCGTGAGTCTGATCTTCAACTCCTGAAATGCTTCGATACAGTGTTGATCAAAGTTGAATTCCACGTCCTTCATGTAGCAGCTTGGACAGAGGCAAGGCAAGTTTACTGAAGTTTTTATGAATCTTACGTAGAAACTGCGTGTCCTAAAAATGAGCGAACCTCCCTCACGGAAGAGGGGTTTGGAAGGAAGATATGATGTCTATCTTGGCTTTATCTACTTGATGCCTCTATTGGATACCAGATGACCCAATACTATTCCTTCAGTCACCATGAAGTGACATTTTTCAAAATTGAGCACGAGGTTTGTGTCAATGCATCTTTTCAACACCCTTGACAGATTATTCAGGCATGCATCAAATGAGTCAGCATATACGGTAAAATCATCCATGAAGACCTCCATGCAGTCCCAGTAGCAAGTCCGAGAAGATACTCATCATGCAACGTTGGAATGTACTCGGCGCATTGCCAGAGGTAGAATGGCATGCGTGTATACGCAAAGGTACCAAATGGGCAGGTAAAGGTCGTCTTATGCTGATCTTCGGGTGCAATATGTATTTGCATGTAGCCTGAGAATCCATCAAGAAAACAGTAATGGGATCTCCCTGCCAATTTTTCAAGCATTTGGTCAATGAAAGGCAGAGGGAAGTGATCCTTGCGAGTTGCTTGGTTTAATCTTCTATAATCAATGCACACTCGCCAGTTGTTCTGAATCCTTGTTGGTACCAGCTCATTCTGCTGGTTTTTCGTGACAGATTAGCCGGACTTCTTTGGCACCACTTGTACAGGGCTCACCCATTGGCTATCCGAGATGGGGTAGATGATCCCTGCTGCAAGGAGCTTTGTGACTTCTTTCTTAACCACGTCCAGGAGTGTCGGATTCAGTCTTCTTTGCTGCTGCCTTATGGGCCTGATCTCCTCCTCCATTAATATTTTATGCATGCAGATGGAGGGGTTTATGCCAGGAAGGTCAGAAAGTTTCCACCCTATTGCCTTCTTATGCTGCCTTAGGACCTCCAACAAATTTTCTTCTTGCTCTTGGTTGAGATTGCTAGCAATAATAACCGGGAGCTGCTGTTCCCTGTCCAAGTAGGCGTATTTTAGGTGACTCGGTAATTGTTTTAATTCTAAGGGTGGTGGTAATGGAGATTTTTCAATTTTTGAGTTCGGATCCGACTGGCCGACTTGGTCTTGACTCGGCACCACGTGTGCCGACATGATTTCGGCCTTTGGCTGCTTCAGCCGGCTCGACTTCATGGACTCGGTCAATATGGGAGTGGAGTCGGCCTTGGCTTCGTGTTGTTCTTCCGAGTCGGATCCTGATGGAACCTTCAATTGTGCTACACTATGAGTCGGGTCTTCTTTGGCCGAGATGATCTCGGTGGGCTTGTCGGCCTTGGTTTCTTTGGCCGAGTTGACCATTGCCTCTTCGTTGAGTCGGCCTTTTCTGGCCGGCTTGGTTGCGGCTGAAAAGATTGTTGCCAGTTGTTCTATTAAGGGTTGTTTAGTGTTGGCAACTTCAGCTTCTTCACTTTTTGAGCAATCCGGGTTTTCCTGATTGCATGCTTGGTTCATCGTTTTGAATAATTCGGCTTTGAAATCCAAGTCAGCAATATCATCATATTCATCCTCGGAGCTGGAGAGGGTATGTACTTCTTCACTGTCGGCTTCTTCATTGGCTCCTAAGCAACTGATAATATCAGTGTTTTCAAAGAAGATCTTTGGTGCTTCCATCAAGCGGTTGTCTAGTTGAAGATATTCTTCAACCAGTTCTTCAATAAGGTCAACGCCAAAGAGGAATGGTCTTCGGTGGGGTGCTTCATAGCTTCAAAAATGTTGAATTGCACCGAGTGTCACCGAATTCCATTGAGAGAGTCCTGAGTATATACATCAATCTTTGTTCGTGCCGTCATTAGGAATGGTCTTCCCAGAATTAAGGTTGATTCTTTTCCGGATGTCTCGTCCTCCATGTCAAGAACATAAAAGTCAGCTGGAAAAATTAGCTCATTAACTTGGACGAGAACATCCTCAAGAACTCCCAGGGGCTGGACAATACTCCTGTTAGCAAGTTGAATGGTCATCCCCTGTGGGTTCTAAATCTCAAAATTCAGGGACCTATAGATTGATGCCGGCATGACATTGATTGAGGCTCCCAAATCCAGCATGGCATCGGCAAAAGTGCATTCACCAATGGTGCATGGAACAGAAAAGATTCCAGGATCTCTGCATTTCTTTGGCAGTGTTGCTGTCCCTGTGGTGGAAGTTTCGTTCTTAGTTAGGGCCGACACCACACCTCCAACCTCCACACTTCCTTTTTATCTTCTTCCGCTTGGCACACAGAGTTCCTTGAGGAACTTTGCGTGCTTTTGGATCTTGCTTGATGGCATCAAGGAGTGGAATGTTGATTTCCACCTTACGGAACATCTTCAGCAACTCGTCATCCGACTCTAGCTTTCTTGCTGAAGTGGGCCGAGATGGAAATGGCAATGGAACAGCTTTTTCTGGCCGAGACTGTAAGTCGGCATTATGCTCTGAGTCGGCTTCTAGTGATCTCGGCTTCTGCTGCAATGTAGGTTGAGGTAGTTCTTTTCCACTTCGGAGAGTGACTACACTGGCGTTACCTCTCGGATTTGGAATGCTTTGAGAGGGAAGATTGCTAGATCCTGCCGACTGAAGTTGGCTCACTGTGTTAGCTAGCTGACCAATTTGCGTTTTGAGGTCTTGGATGGTGGCGGTCATATTTTCCTGAAACTGCATGTTGCTGGAGCTCACAGATTGCTGGAACTCTAGATTATTGGTTGCAAGTTGCTTCATTAGGTTCTCCAGAGATGGAGAGTTGCCTTGAGTAGGCACTCTCTGCTGTTGTTGTTGTTGCTGAAAAGGTGGTGCTGGGTATTGCTGAGTCAGCTGTTGATAACCTGCTTGCCGCTGATAAGTGTTTGGTGTGGATCCGAATTGTTGGGCTGCATATGGCCCTTGATTCGGTCCTGGCCGAAATGGTTGTCTCCCATGCTGCTGGTTATCAAACGCCCGATTCTGATACGGCTGCTTCCCGACTTGAAAATCCACCTATGGCTCCAACATTTTCTGGCTGGTATTCCGACTGGTTTCTTGGAAAGTGGGGCACATATCAGTGGGGTGCTCCACGGAAGTACATATGCCACATAATTTTGCTGCCATGGCGGGTTGGTGTTGTCCAATAGCAAGCTGTCTCACCAATGATGTCAACTCGGTCAGCTGATTCTCCAGCCTCTGATTGGAAGCTGCACCGATTTCATTCACCATCCGGGATTGACTTGGCCCTCTGATTCCGAACTGCTGTGTATTACCAGCCATGTTGGAAATCAGGTGCCTTGCTGCTGCTGGTGTCTTGTCCATCAAAGCTCCACCACTAGCTGCGTCTATCATACTCCTGTCCATTAGAGATAGTCCTTCATAGAAATATTGGATCAGCAGCTGTTCGCTGATCTGATGATGTGGACAGGTGGCGCAGAGTTTATTAAACCTCTCCCAGTATTCATGTAATATTTCACCTGTATGCTGCCTTATCCCACATATCTCTTTTTCTGATGGTCGCAGTTTCTGATGCCGGAAAGAACTTCTCCAGAATGCACGCTTCATGTCTCCCCAGTGTGTTGAAAAGGGCCGGCTGAAGGTACAGCCAATCCTTTGCTGCCCCATCCAGGAGAAATGGGAATGCCTTCATCTTGATATAGTCCTCCGATATCCCCCCTATGGCCTCATGGTGAGCAGACCACATGGAACTCTTTCAGGTGCTTGTGGGGGTCTTCTCCTGCAAGACCATGAAATTTGGGCAACAGTGTATAAGACCAGATTTCAACTCATATGTTTGAGCTGGCTCTAGCTGTGGGTATTGGATGCACCAGGGTTGATACACCACGCCCTGAGTAGCTAACTCCTTCAACGCCCTATCGTTATTCTCCATTCGTCCCCGATTCTGCAAAAACGTTAGAACTAGACACAAGATTATCAGTACAAAGCTGGTTAGAATTAGCTACAAATTCTATATCAGCACTACTATTTACTACAGTGTTCCTAATTTTTCGTAATCTACGTAAGGTTCACTCTATTTCTGGGTCAAAAACAGTCAATGGATCAGTACTACTCCTAGTCATGCATCATGCAGATTATGCAGAAAAGAAAGATGCAGTAATGTATGCAAACAAAATGCTACCTCTAAGTACTACAAAATGGTTTTACACAGAAAAATTATTGATATAGGGCATGCTTTTTATTCAGGATCCAGAAACAACAGAAAAAAAAAATAGACAAATTCAAAATACTCAAGACTGACTTACACTTCACAGACTCGGAATTCGACCTTATTTAGCCTGGCACACATTTACACAAAAGAACTTGTGTCCCCGGCAACGGCACCAATTTGATGATGGGCGTTTTTACAGTCGTTTTACGCGCTTATCAAATAACTAAAGCTAACTATAGCATAGTCAACCCTAGGTCATTCTTCTCAAGGACACAGTGTGCTCAATTGTGATTTAGTGTCAAGTTAAACAATGCAAAATCTGAGATGTGAAGTGTTGACTCTTCTCGGTTGTGGCCGAGTCATACTCGGCAGAGACTGAGCAGAGATGGTCTCGGCAGAGACTATTCGGCTTGGTCTCGGCTGAGTGCAGACAGACGCTACAGAGGGGGACTACCTCTGTCTCAACCAGAAAACAGTAAAGAAAGCAGTAAACGGGGGGTTTTGAATGCAAGTAAGCAGAAAATAAACTAAGACTATGAATGCAGTGAATGTATACTACTGTTACTACTTATCTATTATTATTATATAACTGTATTCAGATTCAGTTCCATTAATTAAGTCCAGTCCAGGTTCCAATCTCCAGTTCTCAGTCCATATCAGCCTTGGGTAGTCATATGGCAATCGCCAAAGGTTCGTCCATTGTCATACCGAGGATTTATGCAATCGCTACCTCATCAGTTGACAGGGATTAAGTTCAGAGCTGATTTTAGGTTCTCATTCAACAATCGTTAAGTGATTACCTACTGAATTAGTTAAACCAGTTCCAATCGGCTTAGCTTAACATTGTTCACAGTTAAATTGCAATCGCGGATTCAACGTGAATTAAAGTAGAGGAAGGAGAACAGAGATATGAAATGCAGAACGAAATCAATTAACAGAAACAAAATACAAATACAAAGGGTCCGAATTCAGATGGCTCCATCTTCCTCAACGATCGCCAAGGTTGATGGTGGTGGTTCACCTCCGTTAGCCTAAGCGCCGAGGATCAGTTCCACCAGAGTCGTCAAGTAGTCTGATCGGTACCCTCCGGTAAACGTCCAGCTTCCCAGTCTTAGACCTGCGCCTCCTCAATCGAGAGAAGCACCGCTGCAACACCGTGTACCACCAGAAATGGAGAGAGCGAGAGCGAGAAAATGGATACAGTGAGTGTGGAATTAAAGTGAATTCAAAGACCCCTAAACAGTGCACAGCTCCTCCTATATATACACGAGCTATGATTAGCTTCTCCTAACGAATCCTAACAGAATTACAGTGAGTGTCCTATTCTACCCCTATGCAGATCTTTTCACGTGACATGGCAGATTTCCTAGGAGTGACATGGCAGATGAATTGGCATTGAGGTGGTCTCCAAGCTGGATAGCTGATGTGGTCAATACATTTGGGCCACTCTCTTTTTGGGCTGCTGGGCTGCAAGTCAATCGGGCCTACCGAGACAACTTCATCTCTACTGAGACTCTTCTCATGACCTTGGTCAACTCGGGCTTGACCTGCAAGAAGAAGAGTTACTTTCATTAGCTAAGAAATCTGAATTAGCACAAATTTGTATTTTCTATATGTTTGAGCTCATAAAATGAATCTTAGCTAACAGTTCATTCTTAAGCACAGAATAGTCTTGCAAATCACCCGCCATCAGAAGCCCAGGCCGAGAGCCTCTCGGCCAGGCCGAGACTCGGCCCATGTAGGGAGCCTAGTCAGGTAGATCTAGGTGGAACTCCACGTCAGCATGCAGAGCCACCTTGGGTCCAACTTAGCTCCACGTCACTACCTGGAGTAGCTTGCAACGCAAGTCACAGCAAGGGCAGAATAGGAATTGTACATGTAATTCTGATAGCATCGTTAGTTGTGTCCACTCTTGTATAAATAGATAGAACTCTGAACGAATAAGGGCTTTTGGCATTCAAACCTTCTCGCGTCCATAATTTCCAAATTCTCTCTCATTTTCTTCTCCTTCGCTCATGGTGGTACACAGCGCTGTTAATGGCGTTTCTCTCGATTGAGGAAATGCAGGCTAGGAACTGAGAAGCCGAAGTTTATCAGAGGAGACCGATTGGAGCACCAACGCACTCTGGTGGATCTGAACCTCAGCATCCTAGCTAGTAGAGGTGAACCATCACCATCGTCCATGGCGATTGTCGTGGAGGATGGAATCATCGAATCTAGGCCCTGTGTTTGTATTTTGCTTTCAATGTTATAAGTGTTTTCTGAATTCTGATCTCTGTGGCAACTCTGATATCTAAGTTCACTTACCGCGTTGCGATTGCACATGGTGATGAAACAATGTTAAACTAAGTCGATTGTAACTGGTTTAACTAATTCAGTAGGTAATCACTTAACGGTTGTTAATTGAGAATCCAAAATCAGCTTGAACTTAATCTTTGCAAACTGATGAGGTGGCGATTGTGTAAATCCTCGGTATGGTAAGGGACGAACCTTTGGCGATTGCCATAAGAACAGTGGAGGCTGATGAGGACTGTAATTGGAGTGATTGAACCAGAAAGAACTTGATTATTGGAACTAAACATGAACACCGTAATAGCAATAGCATTAGCAGTAGCGTAATTGCATTTGTATTGTAGTTAATTTCAGCTTTAATGGTAGTTAACCTCTGTTTTGAGTCCAATTGCATTCAAACCCCCCTCGTTTACTGTCTTTAAGTCTGAGAGAGAGGAAGTCCATCTCTGTAGCGTCTGTCTGCACTTAGCCGAGACCAAGCCGGATTATCTCTGTCGAGGTCGACTCGGTTCAGTCTCTATTGAGAGCAACTCGGCCAGTGCCGAGACAAGTCGGTATTTTAAACTTAGATTCCACTTCCGTTTACTCCACATTGAAGCACACTTAGAACGCACTGTGTCCTTGAGAAAAATGACCTAGGGTTGGCTATACTATAGTTAGCTTTAGTTATTAGATAAGCGTTCAAAACGACTAGGAAAACACGCTACATCAAATTGGCGCCGTTGCCGGGGATACAAGTTCTTTTGTGTTTCGGTGTGCTAAGTAAACTGAGTCGAATCCGAGTTGTAAGGAGTTTTGTTTAGAGTTGTTGAGTCTGAATTCGCCAATAAATCTCTACGTGAATTCACTGTTAAACAAAAACAAATATATACATATAAGTATAGTAAAATTTCTAAATCTGCATTGCATTTAATTTTGCAGTACATATTGACCACATTCTGTTTTCAGTAGAATTAATTGTTGCTTAGTACTTTAAATTATGCATGATGCATGACTCAAGTAGCACTGACCCATTGTATATTTTTGATCCGTAAATAGAACTAACTTTTACGTAGATTAAGAGAAATTAGAAATACCACAAAGAAATAGTAGAAGCAAAGATAAATTCTGTCACTAACTTTGACCAATTTTGTACTGACCATTTTATTATTAGTACTAACAATTTCACAGAGCCGGGCAGATGGAAAACCACGACAGGGACATTGAAAGAGCTAGCCACTGCAGATGTGGTGTACCAACCATGGTGTATCCAAAGATCCACAACTGGAGTCGGCTCAGACATATGGATTGAAGTCTGGTTTGATACATTTGCTGCCTAAATTTCATGGTCTTGCAGGAGAAGACCCCCACAAGCATCTCAAAGAATTCCACATGGTTTGTTCCACGATGAGACCGCAGGGAATCCCAGAAGATTACATCAAGATGAAGGCGTTTCCATTCTCTCTGGATGGAGCTGCAAAGGACTGGCTATATCTGCAGCCAGCACTCTTCAACACCTAGGGAGACATGAAACGGACCTTCTTAGAAAAATTCTTCCCAGCTTCTAGGACTACGACCATCAGGAAGGAAATCTGTGGGATAAGGCAGCATACAGGAGAGACTCTGCACGAATATTGGGAGCGCTTCAATAAGCTATGTGCCACTTGTCCCCACCATCAGATCAGCGAACAACTGCTGATCCAGTACTTCTACGAAGGACTGTCAATGATGGATAGGAGTATGATTGATGCAGCTAGTGGAGGAGCGTTAATGGATAAAACACCAGTAGCAGCAAGGCATCTAATCTCAAACATGGCGAGCAACACTCAACAATTCGGGATCAGAGGGCCAAACCCGTCTCGACCAGTGAATGAAATCGGCGCAACCTCCAACCAAAGGCTGGAGAACCAACTGAACGAATTGACATCCCTGGTGAGACAATTGGCTGTTAGTCAACATCATCCAGCCATGGCAGCAAAGGTCTGTGGCATATGTACTTCAGTGGAGCATCTGACTGATCTGTGCCCCACTCTACAAGAGACCGAGTCTAGCCAAACCAAAAGTGTTGGAGCCGTAGGAGGATTTCAATATGGGAAGCAATCCTATCAGATTTGGCAATTCGATAACCCACCGTATGGGAAACAACCATTCCGGTCAAACCCACAACCAGGACCATACGTAGCTCAAAGAGCCGGATCCGTGCCGAATGCATCCTATGGAACAACTGGTTATCAACAGCCGAGTCTGCAGTAGACAGCACCATCCTTCCCACCACAGCAACAGAGAACTCCTACTCAAGGCAATCCAGCGTCATTGGAAGATTTAATGAAGCAGCTGGCAATAAGTAACGTGGAATTTCAACAATCAGTAAGTTCCAGCAATTTACAGTTCCAGCAAAATATGACTGCCACCATCCAGGATCTCAAGATGCAAATAGGACAGCTAGCAAATACTGTGAGCGAGTTACAGTCAGCCGGCTCAAGCAGCCTCCCCTCTCAATCCATTCCGAATCCGAGAGGGAATGCTCATGCAGTGACACTGAGAAGCGGTAAGGAATTACCTCAGCCTGAACAGCATCAGAAGTCGCAACCAGCTGAAGCCAACTTTGAAGCATCAGCCAACTCACAGTCTCGTCCAGAGATAGTTGTCCCGTTACTGTTTCCATCCCGGACTGTCTCGGCAAAGAAACCAGATTCTGATGATGAGCTGCTGAAGATGTTCAGAAGGTGGAAATCAACCTTCCACTTCTCGATGCGATCAAGCAAATTTCGAAGTACGCAAAATTCCTCAAGGAATTATGCGTACACAAAAGAAGAAAGATGAAGGGGAATCGAGAACTTGGAGATGTGGTCTCAATCTTAACTAGGAGTAATCCCACTGCAGGAATTTCACAGGTCTTACCAAAGAAGTGCCGAGACCCAGGTATCTTCTCGGTCCCATGCACTATTGGTGATTGCACATTTGCTGATGCTATGTTGGACCTGGGAGCGTTAATCAATGTCATGCCTGCATCAACCTATAGGTCCCTAAATTTCGGAGATCTGGAACCCACAACGATGACTATTCAGCTTGCTAATAGAAGCATCGTGCAACCCCTGGGAGTTCTCGAAGATGTCATAGTCCAAGTGAACAAATTAATATTTCCAGCTGATTTCTATGTGCTTAACATGGAGGATGAGACAGTAAGGAAAGGATCAACCTTAATACTGGGAAGGCCATTTTTAATGACAGCAAGGACAAAGATTGACATACATGCTGGAACGCTCTCTATGGAATTCGGTGACACATTGGTGCAGTTCAATATTTTTGAAGCCATGAAGCACCCCACCGAAGACCACTCCCTCTTTGGTATAGATATAATGGAAGAGCTAGTGGAGGAATACTTCCAACTAAACAGTTGCATTGAGGGAATGGAAGACCTTGCTGAAACTACTGAAGTGAGTAGCTACTCAAAGGCTGACCACACAAAAGTACTGGAGACCCCAGACTTTGAGGATGATCATAGTGACATCAGCAACTTAGCGTTTGAAAAAGAATTAACCGAGTTAATAAACCAAGTCTGCTACCCCAAGCCCTTAGGGAGTGAGAATAGTGTAGAGGTAAAAGTTGCCGAGACTAAAAAGCTTATACCTGCACAGCTGGCAACCATATTCACGGTTGAAGTGAAGTCGGCCAAAGAAGGCCGAGTCAATGCAAGGTCAAAAGTCAACTCGGCCGACGAGTCAAACACACTAGCCAAAACCATTTCGGCCAGTAAAGACCAGACTCAACCCAAGAAGCTCATCGTTTGCCAGGATCCGAGACCGAAATTGCATAAGCAGTCAAAGCCGATCTCAATCCGCCAAGAACCGAAACCATCCCTCTACGTCGGCCGACGCAGCACAAGGCCGAGATTATGACGGCAGTCCTAATGCTGAGTTTAGAACAAGCCGGCCAGACGGGTCCGAGAGCTGTAAGTCAGGAATCTCCATCTCCACCACCCATGGAGCTCAAACCATTGCCTAGCCACCTAAAATATGCCTACTTGGACAGTGAACAGCAGCTCCCAATCATTGTAGCCAACAACCTCCTCCCAAAGCAAGAAGAGGAGCTGTTGAAAGTCCTAAGGCAACACAAAAAAGCAATTGGGTGGAAACTGTCTGACCTTCCAGGCATAAATCCCTCCATCTGCATGCATAGAATACTGATGGAGGAGGACATCAAGCCCATAAGGAAACAACAACGAAGGCTAAATCCTACCATCCTGGACGTAGTCAAAAAAGAAGTCACAAAGCTACTTGTTGCAAGCATCATCTACCCTATATTAGACAGCCAATGGGTGAGTCTTGTACAAGTAGTGCCAAAGAAGTCTGGGATGACTGTCACGAAAAACTGATAGGACGAGTTGGTACCTACAAGGATTGAAAACAGCTGGCGGGTGTGCATCGATTACAGAAGACTAAATCAGGCAACCCGCAAGGATCACTTTCCTTTGCCTTTTATTGACCAGATGCTGGAAAAGATAGTAAGGAAGTCCCACTACTATTTTTTGGATGGATTCTCAGGATACATGCAAATTCACATTGCACCGGAAGACCAGCACAAAACAACCTTCACTTGCCCATTTGGTACCTTTGCGTACACATGCATGCCATTTGGCCTATGCAACGCACCGAGCACGTTTCAACGCTGCATGATGAGTATCTTCTCGGACTTGCTGCAAGACTGCATGGAGGTATTTATGGATGACTTCACGGTGTACGCAGAATCATTCGACGCATGCCTGAACAATCTGTCCAAGGTGCTGAAGAGATGCACTCACACGAACTTGGTTCTAAATTTCGAAAAATGTCATTTCATGGTGACCGAGGGAATAGTGTTGGAACACTGATGAGTTACAATTTATACATCTTTTAGACACCTAAGAAGGAGGTTTGCAAGACTATTCTGTGCTTAAGAGTGGATTGTTAGCTAAGATTCATTCTATGGGTTCGATTACAGAGGAAATACAAATCTGTGTTAATTTAGATTTCTTAGTTAATAAAAGTGTCACTCCTTCTTCTGCAGGTCAAGCCAAATTGACCCTGGTCAACAAAAGGAGTCTCAGCCGAGATGAAGTCATCCTGGCCAGTCCGACTCCATCTCTAAGGCAGGAACAAAGTCGCCTCTCGAACCCATGCCTTGCAGCCCAGCAGCCCAGGAGAGAGGCCCAGTTGTATTGAGCACATCAGCTATCCAGCTCGGAGGCCATCTCAGCGTTAGCTCAAATGCCATGTCACTCCTAGGAAATCTACCATGTCACGTTAGAAGATCTGCATAGGGGTAGAATAGGATCTTTCACAATGTAATTCTGTTAGGATTCGTTAGGATTAGCATATCACAGCTCGTGTATATATAGGAAGAGCTGTGCACTTTTTACGCGTTTTGTCTTTGAATTCCCTAAAATTCCATACTCATTGTACCCATTTTTCTCGCTCTCGCTCTCTCCGTTTTCACGGTGGTGCACAACGCTCATTGGCGTTTCTCTTGATTGAGGAAGTGCAGGTCTGAGACTGGGAAGCCGAAGTCTGCTAGAGGGGACCGATTAGACTACTGACGCACTGTGGCAGAGCTGATCCTCAACGTTCAGGCTAACGGAGGTGAACCACCACCATTAACCATGGCGATCGTCGTGGAAGATGGCTTCATCTGAGTTCAGAACCACTGTATTTGTATTCTGTTTTTGTTAATCGATTTCACTATGCATTTCGTGTCTCCTTTCTCTTCCCTCTTCTTTAATTCATGATTGAATCGCGATTGCATTTGAATATGAACAATGTTAAGCTAAGCCGATTGGAACTGGTTTAACTAATTCAGTAGGTAATCAGTTAACGATAGTTAATCGAGAACCTAAAATCAGCTCTGCACTTAATCCCTGCCAACTGATGAGGTAGCGATTGCGTAATTCCTCTGTATGGCAACGGACAAATGTTTGGCGATCGTCATAAGACTACCAAAGGCTGATATGGACTGAGAATTGGAGTGTGGAACCTGGACTGGACTTGAACTAATGGAACTGAACATGAACACAGTTATATAATAATAACAATAGTAATTAGTAACAGTAGTATATGTTTACTGCATTCATAGTCTTAGCTTACTTTCTGCTTTACTTGCACTCCAACCCCCCCTTGTTTACTGCCTTTAAGTCTGAGACAGAGGTAGTCCACCTTTGTAGCGTCTGTCTGCACTCAACCGAGATCAAGCAGGATCGTCTCTATTGAGGTCGACTCGGCTCAGTCTCTGTTGAGAGCAACTCGGCCATTGCCGAGACGAGTCGGTACTTTACATCTCAGATTCTACTCCACTTCACTCTACACCAATTCACAACTGAGCACACTGTGTCCTTGAGAAGAATGACCTAGGGTTAGCTATGCTATAGTTAGCTTTAGTTATTTGATAAGCGCGTTGAAACGACTAAAAACGCCCATCATCAAATTGGTGTCGTTGCTGGGGACACAAGTTCTTTTGTGTCTTTGTGTGCCAAGTTAAGTGAGGTCGAATTCCGAGTCTGTAAAGTGTGTCTGCCAAGTCAGTCTTGAGTCTTTTGAACTTGTCTATGTCTGTCTGTTTTGTTTATGGATCCTAAATAAAAAGCATGTTGACTATTATTTGTTTCTCTGCATGAATTCATCGCTAAAAATAGCTACGTAGAATCAACATTCTGTTTTGTATTCACTACTGCATCTTTCTTTCTGCATTACATTCTTGCATTCAGCTAGTTTTTCTGTTTTGCATTCTTGCTAGTTTAATTGCATTCTTTCTGTATGTCATTCTGTAGTTCCATTAGTTAGTTAGCTGATCGCTGTAATTTCCAATTCTGCATTTACTATTTCTAATTCTGATTTTTCTGCATAATATGTACAATGCATGACTAGGAGTAGTACTGACCCATTGTATGTTTTTGACCTAGAGATAGAATTAACCTTACGTAGATTATGCAAAATTAGGAACATTGCAGTAAATACTAGTATCAATATAGATTCTGTAGCTGACTCTAAACAGTTTTACACTAACAATTTTGTTTCTAGTTCTAACGTCTTTGCAGAATCAGGACGAATGGAGAATAACGATAGGACGCTGAAGGAATTAGCTACTCCGGACGTGGTGTATCAACCTTGGTGCATCCAATACCCACAGCTGGAGCCAGCTCAAACATATGAGTTAAAATCTGGTCTTATACACTTGTTGCCTAAGTTTCATGGTCTTGCAGGAGAAGACCCCCACAAGCATTTAAAAGAATTCCATGTGGTCTATTCTACAATGAGGCCGCAAGGGATATCGGAAGACTATATCAAAATGAAGGCATTTCCATTCTCCCTGGATGGAGCAGCGAAGGATTGGCTGTATCTTCAGCCAGTACTTTTCAATACTTGGGGAGACATGAAGCGCACCTTCCTGGAGAAGTTCTTTCCGGCATCCCGCACTGCGTCCATTAGAAAGGAAATATGTGGGATAAGGCAACATATAGGAGAAACACTGCACGAGTACTGGGAGAGGTTCAACAAACTCTATGCCACCTGTCCACATCATCAGATCAGCGAACAGTTGCTGATCCAGTATTTTTATGTAGGATTATCACTGATGGACAAAAGTATGATAGACGCAGCCAGTGGCGGAGCTCTGATGGACAACACACCAGCAGCAGCACGACATCTGATTTCCAATATGGCAAGCAATACACAGCAGTTTGGGATCAGAGGGCCAAATCAACCACGGATGGTGAATGAAATCGGTGCAGCTTCCAATTAGAGGTTGGAGAATCAACTGACCGAGTTAACATCATTGGTGAGACAGCTTGTTGTTGGGCAACACCAACCAGCCATGGCAGCAAAAGTATGTGGCATATGTACTTCCATGGAGCACCCCACTGATATGTGCCCCACTCTCCAAGAAACCGAGTCGGACCAGCCAGAAAATGTTGGAGCCATAGGTGGATTTCAGTACGGGAAGCAGCCGTATCAGAATCGGCCATTTGATACCCAACAACAGGGAAGACAGCCATTTTGGCCAGGACCGAACCAAGGACCATATGCAGCCCAACAATTCGGATCCACGCCGAACACCTATTAGAGGCAGGCAGGTTATCAACAGTCGACTCCGCAATATCAAGCACCACCTTTCTAGCAGCAACAACAACAGCAGAGAATGCCTACTCCAGGCAACTCTCCATCTCTGGAAGACCTGATGAAGCAACTTGCAACCAGCAACCTGGAGTTCCAACAATCTGTGAGCTCCAGCAATTTATAGTTCCAGTAGAACATGACCGCCACCATCCAGGACCTCAAAACGCAGATTGGACAGCTAGCTAACACTGTAAGCCAATTACAGTCGGTAGGATCTAGCAACCTTCCCTCTCAACCTATTCCAAATCCGAGAGGTAACGCCAGTGTAGTCACTCTTCGAAGTGGAAAAGAACTACCTCAACCTACACTGGAGCAGGTGCCGAGATCAAAAGAAGCCGACTCCGAGTCAAATGCCGACTTACAGTCTCGGCCAGAGACAACTGTCCCATTGCCATTTCCATCTCGGACCACTTCGGCAAGGAAGCCAGAGTTGGATGAAGAATTGTTGAAGATGTTCCGCAAGGTGGAAATCAATATTCCACTCCTCGATACTATTAAACAGGTCCCTAAGTATGCAAAATTCCTCAAGGAATTATGTATACATAAAAGGAGAAAAATAAAGGGGAGCAAGGAAACTGGAGGTGTGGTGTCAGCTCTGACACAGAATGGAGCAATCACTACAAGTGCCTTAACTCTGCCAAAAAAATGCAAAGACCCTGGAGTCTTTTCGGTCCCATGCACCATCGGCGAATGCACTTTTGCCAATGCCATGTTGGACCTGGGAGCCTCAATTAATGTCATGCCCACATCAATCTACAGGTCCCTGAATTTTGGTGACTTGGAACTGATGAGTCACAATTTATACATCTTTTAGACACCTAAGAAGGAGGTTTGCAAGACTATTATGTGCTTAAGAATGAATTGTTAGCTAAGATTCATTTTATGGGCTTAAATACAGAGAAAATACAAATCTGTGCTAATTCAGATTTCTTAGCTAATAAAAAGTATCACTCCTTCTTCTGCAGGTCAAGCCGAGTTGACCAGGGTCAACAGAGGAGTCTCAGCCGAGATGAAGTCGTCCCGGCCAGACCGACTCCATCTTGGCCAAGCCAGATTCGTCTCGGCAGCCCATGCCTTGCAGTCCAGCAGCCCAATAAAGAGCGGCCCAATTGTGCTTGTCCAGGTCAGCTATCCAAATCGAGGCCACCTCTACGCCAGCCCAATTACACCATGTCACTCTTGAAGAATCTGTCACATCATTTTGGGAGATCTTCATAGGGGTAGAATAGGAAATTCACATTGTAATTCTGTTAGGATATTTTGTAGTGTCATCTAGCTGCTCAACTCGTGTATATATAGGAGGAGTTGTGCACTTTTTAGGGGTCTTTGAATTCACTTTAATTCCACACTCACTGTATCCATTTTCTCGCTCCCGCTCTCTCCATTTTCACGGTGGTGCACGGTGCTGCATTGGTGCTTCTCTCGATCGAGGAAGTGCAGGTCTGAGACTGGGAAGCTGGACGTTTACCAGAGGGGACCGATCAGACTATTGACGCACTCTGGTGGAACTGATCCTCAGCGCTTAGGCTAACGGAGGTGAACCACCACCATCAACCTTGGCGATCGTTGAGGAAGATGGAGCCATCTGAATTCGGACCACTGTATTTGTATTTTGTTTCTGTTAATTGATTTCGTTCTGCATTTCATATCTCTGTTCTCCTTCCTCTACTTTAATTCACGTTGAATCCGCGATTGCAATTTAACTGTGAACAATGTTAAGCTAAGCCGATTGGAACTGGTTTAACTAATTCAGTAGGTAATCACTTAACGATTGTTGAATGAGAACCTAAAATCAGCTCTACACTCAATCCCTGTCAACTGATGAGGTAGCGATTGCATAAATCCTCGGTATGACAATGGACGAACCTTTGGCGATTGCCATATGACTACCAAAGGCTGATATGGACTATGAACTGGAGATTGGAACCTGGACTGGACTTAATTAATGGAACTGAATCTGAATACAGTTATATAATAATAATAGATAAGTAGTAATAGTAGTATACATTCACTGCATTCATAGTCTTAGTTTATTTTCTGCTTACTTGCATTCAAAACCCCCCGTTTACTGCTTTCTTTACTGTTTTCTGGTTGGGACAGAGGTAGTCCCCCTCTGTAGCGTCTGTCTGCACTCAGCCGAGACCAAGCCGGATAGTCTCTGCCGAGACCGTCTCTGCTCAGTCTCTGTTGAGAGCAACTCGGCCATTGCCGAGACGAGTCAGTACTTTGCATCTCAGATTCTACTTTCACTTCACTTTACACCAATCCACAACTGAACACACTGTGTCCTTGAGAAGAATGACCTAGGGTTAGCTATACTATAGTTAGCTTTAGTTATTTGATAAGCGCGTAAACGACTGTAAAAAAACGCCTTCATCATGAACCCACAGGGATGACCATTCAGCTGGCAAACAGGAGTATTGTCCAACCCCTGGGAGTTCTCGAGGATGTTCTCCTCCAAGTTAATGAACTAATATTTCTAGCTGATTTTTACGTGCTAGACATGGAGGACGAAACATCCGGGAAGGAATCCACCTTAATTCTGGGAAGACCTTTCTTAATGACAGCCAAAACAAAGATTGATGTGTATGCAAGGACGCTCTCCATGGAATTCGATGACGCCTTAGTGCAATTCAATATTTTCGAAGGTATGAAGCACCCAACCGAAGATCACTCTCTCTTTGGCTTTGATATACTTGATGAACTAGTTGAAGAATATCTTCAACTAAATGGC
>JAENHJ010000346.1:0-7500 GCA_025330945.1 Mucuna pruriens | reverse complement strand
GCCGAGCATGTCAGGATGGGGGTGTATCGCCCAGCCTGACAATTTGCGACCCGCCCGACACCTCAAACAAGGGCAAGCGCCGTTTGAGGGAATTCTCCATGGGGGGCGAGAATCACCCAAAAAAAGCATTGCCCCAAGCATCACTGGTGCTAGACTAAGCCACGCCACGAAACCCACAAATTTCTGAGGGACGCACCAAAAATCGGCCGAGTTCGGCCAAGATTCGGCGTGGATGATCAACGAATTAATCACCCAAAACCATGGGAAAATAACCCACAACAAGCATGGGAAGGCTTGTGTGAGCGTGGGAGGGAAGTCCCATGGAAGTCCCGCACCAACCACTGTGGGCGTGGTTTGAGCGAGCAGCCCCACATAATAGGATAATATGCAAAAACCAAAATTGTACAAGTAGATACCTTTTTTTTTTGAGCAGACATAAGTCCAAATCGGACCTAGAGGTCGAATTTTGGTGAGATTTTGCAGGATTGCCTAGAATAATCATATCTCTTCGTCCACCAAGTTACAGAATTTTTTTTGACGAGGAATAATTTTAAAAAAAAATTTTAAAGTGGCTAAAATACATAAAATCAGGAAAAATGGAAAAGGGTACCTAGAGATCGAATTTTGGCGTAGTTTTTTGCAGGAACTCGCACAATAATATAACCAATGTGTCCACCAAATACGAAAGCCATTGGATAAGGGATTGATTTTTAATGATTTTTTAACCAAAACTGGCAAAAGCATAAAAAAATCCGGAAAAATGGAGGATGAAGTGCGTTCGTCACCAAGCCTTCCCAATGTCATTGGGGGTCTAAGGAAAGTATTTTGACACGAAGAGTGCTAAGTTTTACGACCAATGGCTAAGTTTGGCACCAACGCCAAGAGTTCGACCACGTTTTTGGCCCGTGGCTAAGTTTTTTTGGCTTGCAGTGGCTCAAAATCTGGCTAAAGTTCTCGACCAGTTTTTTTTTGGCAGTTAAGTTCGACCACGTTTTTGGCACCGTGGCTGAAAATCTGACCACGTTTTGGCACCCGTGGCTAAAAATCTGGCTAAGTTTTCTGATCACGTTTTTGGCACCGTGGCTGAAATTCTGACCACGTTTTGTGGCAGTGGCTCAAAATCTGGCTAAGTTTTCTGATCACGTTTTTGGCACCGTGGCTGAAATTCTGACCACGTTTTGGCCCGTGGCTCAAAATCTGGCTAAGTTTTCTGATCACGTTTTTTGGCACCGTGGCTGAAATTCTGACCACGTTTTGGCACCAGCGGCTCAAAATCTGGCTAAGTTTTCTGATCACGTTTTTGGCGTGGCTGAAATTCTGACCACGTTTTGGCACAGCGGCTCAAAAAATCTGGCTAAGTTTTCTGATCACGTTTTTGGCACCAGTGGCTGAAATTCTGACCACGTTTTGGCACCGTGGCTCAAAATCTGGCTAAGTTTTTCTGATCACGTTTTTGGCACCGTGGCTGAAATTCTGACCACGTTTTGGCACCGGCGGCTCAAAATCTGGCTAAGTTTTTGATCACGTTTTTTGGCGTGGCTGAAATTCTGACCACGTTTTGGCACCGTGTGGCTCAAAATCTGGCTAAGTTTTTCTGATCACGTTTTTGGCATCGTGGCTCAAATTCTGACCACGTTTTGTACCACCGTGGCTCAAAAAATCTGGCTAAGTTTTCTGATCACGTTTTTGGCAGGTGGCTGAAATTCTGACCACGTTTTGGCACCGAGGCTCAAAATCTGGCTAAGTTTTTCTGATCACGTTTTTGGCCGTGGCTCAAAAATCTGACCACGTTTTGGCACCGTGTGGCTAAAAAAATCTGGCTAAGTTTTCTGATCACGTTTTTTAGGCACCGTGGCTGAAAATCTGACCACGTTTTGGCACGTGGCTCAAAATCTGGCTAAGTTTTTCTGATCACGTTTTTGGCACCGTGGCTGAAAATCTGACCACGTTTTGGCCCGTGGCTCAAAATCTGGCTAAGTTTTCTGATCACGTTTTTGGCACCCACGTGGCTGAAAATCTGACCACGTTTTGGCAAAATGTGGCTCAAATCTGGCTAAGTTTTCTGATCACGTTTTTTGCACCGTGGCTGAAAATCGACCACGTTTTGGCACGTTTGAAGTTTTCCACGTTTTTGGCACAGTGGCTGAAAATCTGACCACGTTTTGGCACTTCGCTGGCTCAAAATTTTAAGTTTTCTGATCACGTTTTTGGCACCGTGGCTGAAAATCTGACCACGTTTTTGGCAAGTTTTCTGGCTAAGTTTTCCACGTTTTTGGCTGGCTCAAAATCTGGCTAAGTTTTCTGATCACGTTTTTGGCACCGTGGCTGAAAATCTGACCACGTTTTGGCACCGGCTAAAAATCTGGCTAAGTTTTCTGATCACGTTTTTGGCACCGTGGCTGAAATTCTGACCACGTTTTTGGCACCTAAGTGACTAAAAATCTGGCTAAGTTTTCTGATCACGTTTTTGGCACCGTGGCTCAAAATCTGGCTAAGTTTTTCGATCACGTTTGCACATGTGGCTCAAAATCTGGCTAAGTTTTTTCTGATCCGTTTTTGGCACCGTGGCTGAAAATTCTGACCACGTTTTGGCACAGTGGCTCAAAAATCTGGCTAAGTTTTCTGATCACGTTTTTGGCCGTGGCTGAAATTCTGACCACGTTTTGCAGCGACTCAAAATCTGGCTAAGTTTTCTGATCACGTTTTTGGCAAAATGGTTGAAATTCTGACCACGTTTTGGCCAGCGGCTCAAATTCTAGCCATTTTTTGGCCCATGGCTCAATTTGTGGCTAAGTTTTCTGATCACGTTTTGTCACCGTTTCTCAAATTCCTATAACGTTTTTTTTGGCTCGTGACTCATTTTTTTGGCTAAGTTTGTTACCATGCTACATTTTTGGCACCATGGCTTAAAATTTTGCTCAATTAGTACCTTTGTAGCCTGAATGATCAGACGCATAAAGAAAATGATGAAAATTTAGGAATGGTTGGGAGGGGCGAATCAAAAGCGACAAGAATTGAATCTCGGTGGATCGTGGCAAGGCCACTCTGCCACTACAATACCCGTCGGCGTATTTAAGTCGTCTCGCAAAGTTCACTCGTCGTTCGATGGGAATTGCGCTTCATGGCGTCTTACAAGGCTAATCGCCTTGCAAGGTTCTGTGACACGTGCCTGCAGGGGGCCTAAACCCCTCTTGCTGGTCGGCAAGCGAGCGGCGGGCGTGCTGGCGTCGCTTCTAGCCAGATTCGACTTAGAGGCGTTCGGTCATAATCAACGCCGCGGTAACCAGCGCCCGGCTTTTCAACCAAGCGCGATGACCAATTGTGCGAATCAGCGGTTCCTCTCGTACTAGGTTGAATTACTATTGCGACCTTTGTCATCGGTGCAGGTAAAACTAACCTGTCTCACGACGGTCTAAACCCGGCTCCGTTCCACATTGGTGGGTGAACAATCAACACTTGGTGAATTCTGCTTCCATGATGATAGGAAGGCGGATCGAAGGATCAAAAAAGCAACGTCGCTATGAGCGGCTTGGCTGCCACAAGCCAGTTATCCTGGTAACTTTTTAGACACCTCTAGCTTCAAATTCGAGAAGGTCTAAAGGATCGATAGGCCCACGCTTTCACGGTTAAATGACCGTACTGGAAATCAGAATCAAGCGAGCTTTTTACCCTTTTGTTCCACCGAGATTTTACGTTCTCGTTGAGCTCATCTTAGGACACCTGCGTTATCTTTTAACGGATGTGCCGCCCACCAAACTCCCGCTTTTGACAATGTCTTCCGCCGGATCGACCAGCGAAGCCAGCCCTTGGGTCCAAAAGAGGCGGCGCCCAGCCTCAGGTTCACGGAATAAGTAAAATAACGTTAAAAGTAGTGGTATTTCACTTTATTTGTTTCCAGCTCCCTTATCCTACACCTCTCAAGTCATTTCACAAAGTCGGACTAGAGTCAAGCTCAGCGGGGTCTTCTTTCCCGCTTCGGTTCCGCCAAGCCCGTTCCTTGGGCGTGGTTTTATTTGGATAGTAGACGGGGGCAGTGGGAATCTCGTTAATCCATTCATGCGCGTCACTAATTAGATGACGAGGCATTTGGCTATAAGAGTCATAGTTACTCCCCGGTTTACGCGCTTGGTTGAATTTCTTCACTTTGACATTGAGCACTGGGCGAAATCACATTGCGTCAACATCGCCGGGACCATCATGATGCTTTGTTTTTAATTAAACAGTCGGATTCCCTTGTCCGTACCAGTTCTGAGTCGACTGTTCGGGGAAAAAGCCCCGAAGGGCCGTCCGTCCCAATCCGTCCCCCGACCGGCACGCGACGACCAGCTCTCGCCGCGGGAGCAGCTCGAGCAGATCCACCGACGGCCGACGGGTTTCGGGACTGGGACCCCGTGCCCAGCCCCAGGCGATCCTTTCCCGAGGTTCACGGATCCATTTGCCGACTTCCCTTGCCTACATTGTTCCATCGACCAGAGGCTGTTCACCTTGGAGACCTGATGCGGTTATGAATACGACCGGGCGTAGGAGGCCTCGGTCCTCCGGATTTTCAAGGAGCGCCGAGGCCCGGACACCACGCGCGTGCGGTGCTCTTCCAGCGCTGGACCCTACCTCCGGCTGAGCCGTTTCGAGGTAGGCGGTATTAAACAGAAAAGATAACTCTTTCCGGGGCCGACGTCTCCGGACTCCCTAACGTTCTTGGTCGGTAGCCACGTCCGGTTGAGGGAATTTTAACTTGGAGATTCACTTTCGGTGTCTGTGGCTGCAAAGCGCTATCGAACTTCCCCGTCCACCCAGGATCGGTAACCCGTGTCTGAGTGCCGTTCACATGGAACCTTTCCCCTCTTGACCCAGCTAAAGTTCTCATTTGAATATTTGCTACTACGAGATCTGTAGCAGAGCGGCCAGCTCATGGGACCATGGGTTTTGCGGTGACCATGCGCCTCACCTCATCGGGGCCTGGTCCTTGCCCACAGCTTGACCGGAGGGTATAGATCGGCGGCAGCGCCATCCATTTCGGGGCTAGTTGATTCGGCAGGTGAGTTATTCTGTGACTCATGCATGGTTCGGCTTATTAATGTAGATCCTCTTTGTCTTAATCGATAACACCCTTTAATGGGGTCTAAGATTAAGCCAACAGTTGGGCACCGTAACCCAGCTTCGGTTCATCCCGCATCGCCAGTTCTGCTTACCAAAATGGCCCACTTGGAGCTCTCGATTCGGTTGGCGCGGCTCAAGCAAGCATGCAGATCCTACTAAAGTTTGAGGAGGCCGGTCGAGGCGTGCGCCCAGATACCTCTAATCGTAGGTTTACCGGTAGGAGCTACCATGGCGGGCTCCGGCTATCTGAGAGCCGGAGGGAACCCGGCTACTAGGCAGTTCGATTAGTCTTTGGCCCACTATACCCAAGTCAGACGGGCGAGAGCGATTTGCACGTCGATGTCATTGCGGGCCTCGCTGAAGTTTCCTGCGGCCGCCCCGCTTCAGAGGCATAGTTCACCTGCTTCGGGTCCCAGCGTCATCGCTCACTCGAACCCTTCCACAGAGAAGATCGTCGGTCCCGGTGAGTGCTGCCCAGCAGATAAAGGTTCAGCAGTCGCTTCCCTTGCGCCACGGGTTTACTCGCCCGGATTGATCTCCTTTTATGTCGGGCTCAGCAGTCCCGTGTTTCGAGGCAGCCGAATAGAGACACCAGTACGAGGCACTTGCGCGAGTGCTCAGACGCCTGTAGACAGCGCAGCTAGCCATCCTATCGTGATTGATGACGCTCATGAGGCAGTCGGCTTGTTTCGGGCTTGAGCCGCCATCACAATCAGCGTCGGTCGGTGAGAGTCGTCGGCGGACCGGCTTCCGCGGATTCCACGTCGGCCCAAGGGACACATCGGCAAGCCCCGTAAACTTCCTCAGAGCAGTTCAACCTTTATTTGACTCTCTTTTCAAAGTCCTTTTCATCTTTCGCCATGGTCTTGTTCATTGCTCGATTCTACCATGGAGTGTTGGCGGCGGGCCAGATTTACCGCCCGTTGGGGCTCATTCCCCAAAACAACCCGACTGTAGGCAAGCTCGTGGTCATGACGGTCTGCAGCCGGAGACTCTCACCCTCTACAGCCCCCTTCCAGGGACTTAGGCCGATCATATGAGGGCAGCTTCTCAGGACAGTGCTATGGGACAGATTTTTCATAGTGGAGCTCTTCCCCAGGATTCGCTTCAATTCTTAGGGAATCTTATTGAATTCTTTTCTCAAGCTTAATGATATCGCTTAAACTTCAGCCAGGTAGCCACTGACACAAAGTCTCGTTAGGGGCGTCCAGGTAGGACACGTGTAAAGATCGGGGAGTCCATTTTAGAATAAACGCGGCCAGTCTCGACATCGCTCGTCAGCATTTGTCGCGGCAATTTGGTAGCGGACCAAATTTTCAGCCTGAGGCGATGCTCGCGGGAGGTCGGATCCACCCTGCGCTTGCGCTGCGTGAGGCGTTGCATTTGGGGTAACGATGTGCTGACACCCGGCGGGCGTGCCCTCGGCCTAATGGCCGGGCGCAACTTGCGTTCAGACTTCGATGGTTAGGAGTTCGCAATTCACAAGTATCGCGTTTAACTCCGTTCTTCATCGTCTGAGGCCGAGATATCAATTCTTAGGGATCATTTTGTATGTTGATGATAATGGCAAGGTCATGGTCTCCGTCTCGACATGATTTATAGCTTTTCGAGTTCCTGGCGCACGAGCCTTAGGGGGTTTGTGTTTTGCGAAGGGAGGGTCTTGGGCGGCCATGCCTCATGGCTCGAAATCGGGAGGGCGGGGTCGGTGTTCGGGCTCCCGAGCCAGCCGTTCGAACTTAATCTGTGATGAGCAGGTTCGCGGTCGAACTTGTTGTGAAACGACAATGATCCTTCCTGAGTTCGCTTTCTGAGAAACATTACGACTTCTCGCTTCCTCACAAATGATAAGGTTCGGTGGACTTCCTCCTGCTTGTCATGGTGACGAGACATGCACACGTCGCCGCAATCGAACACTTCACGGACCATTCAATCGGTAGGAAGCGGCAGGCGGTTGTGTACAAAGAGGCCGAGGGGCGTAGTCAGTGATGACTTCGCTAACTTCTTAGGATTCCTCGTTGAAGACCAGCAGTGCAATGATCCATCCCATCCGTGAATACAGATTACGGGCACATTGGCCAGGCTATAGACTCGTTGAATACATCGATTAATGGCAGCGTCGACCCGAACATCTAAGGGCATCACCGGACTTTATTGCCTCGAGCCAGGTAAGCGGCCATAGTCCCTGAAGGCTGGTGGAGGTTGCCTCAGCATAGCTATTTAGCGGTGAGGTCTGGTTTGTTAGCAGATTAACCAGGACAAATGTCATCACCCAACTAAGAGCGGCCATGCACCACCACCCATAGAATCAAGAAAGAGCTCTCGGTCTGTCGATCCTTACTATGGACACAGTGGTTTCCGTGTTGAGTCAAATTAAGCGCGGGCTCACGCTCCTGGCCTAATGTG
>JAENHJ010000345.1:0-26353 GCA_025330945.1 Mucuna pruriens | reverse complement strand
CAAAGAAACTATTCTTATAATACAATCAATTCAAAATACATCACCAACAAGTAGAAGATTGTCTTCATGTGACTTAGCACAAAAAAAGGTCAAGTATACAAAGATTTATGTGTTTTTCACATTATCTTTTTTTTTGGTACACACAATCAATTCATAAAAACAAATTTATTAAAGGAAAAACAAAGTAGAAATTTTTTTTTACTTGACTGTGAAAAGACGATAAAGATTAGAAGTAGAGATGATAAAAAAAAACTCCTTTTACGAAGATCCACAAATAAAACTTGTAATAAGTATAAAAATGAATAGATAAATGGATACACATTTATTAAAAATGACATATAATAAGGTACTTATACATGTAGGTACCATGCTTTAGAGTTATTTAAATATCCTTAATTATATATAAAATAAATTACTCTAATTTATTTTTAATATAAATATATATTTTAAAATTATTTATTTCAATATAATTATAAGTTAGAAATTTATTTTTTAATATAAATATGTTTAAAAAATATATATTTTAGTTTTATTTTATTTTTTACTTTTGTTTAAAATTTATATTTTAACAAATATCACAAATATCTGCAGATATGTCTAAAATTTATGGATCTCCTCTAATGACTACTCGTATAAATACGAGCATGTATAAGAAAACTACTACTCATACTTGTCATGCCTTATTATCATCCCTAATTAAAAACAAAACAAAAACTATATCAATGTTTGTATGACCTTCAATGAATAGAGAATAAATTATGTATGATGAGAGAAAAAAATCTACCAACGATACAAAAAGTCTTTTAAAATATCAAGAATTTGAGTGAAATTGTTGAAACTATTAAAATAGCTTTTAAAATCTATTAAAATTTTTATATTTTTGAATATAATAAAACTTCTAAATTTAAAATTCTCAATTGAATATTACCAAATTTTAACAAACTCTTTAAAAAAATCCTAATAGTCTAGATTTAAAACTTATTATTTATATTATTTAAAAATTTTGATTCAATATCACAAAACTTTTTTTAAGACAAAAGTCTTAAAATTCCAATCCAACATAATAAATGAATTTTTGTTAGACTTAGTGTTAAAACAATTTCCTTTATCAAAATGTCAATGTTCTTGGAGAGAAAGCTACAACTAGACAAAACCAAGAGCTAATGGGAATGAAAATAGTTCCTTGCAAGTTTTCAATACCTATTTGTCAACAAACCAGAGTCAATTTCAACCCCCAAAAACACTAATAAATTGTTACCATTATCTTTGAAATGGATAGAAGCATATAGTAAGGTTGAAGACAAACTGAATCAATCTTAGAAAAATAAAAAACTAGATTTCCAACAATAAACCATTCCAGTACACGTTTCACATATCTAAACCTTATATAGCTCAGCTTATCACATATTCTAGTTGAAAATATCATGTTAATAAACTTTAGATTGCAATGAAATCTCACAATATTGTTATATCTGTTTTGCACAGCAAAGTCTGAGCAGAATTATCATGCCGATGTGAATATATAAATACAAATTATAAATAAAGTTTACGTTTTTTTCATGCTAAAACTTCATGAGGTAGTAATACGTAACACTAACTCTATATATACGATAAATTTATCATACAATAAATATTCTTTCAGTATAATTTTTTTCATACAAGATGTGACACCCTTCTACCCTGAGTACTTAAATTAAAATAATTAAGTAAATAAAAAGGAAGGCAAGGCAATAGATAAAATCAAAGAAACTCAATTCGTATTAAGGATAAAAGGTTCACATGGTCATTATCATGTTCAAAAACATTAAGTATACATAAAAAATATATCACATAAATTATTAATGTTGATCTAAACACGTCATTTCAAATATATAAATCACTTTCATTTCTATATACATTTAGTGAGTTATTGATATGTCCATCATGCATGTACGTATGAAAAGACATAGAACCATTATTCTAAATCCCAAGCTCCGATGTCACACAAATCAGAGTAAGACCTGCCTCTTCAAAACTTAGCATCATGAGTGCCCTCAACATTACCTAAAAGAAAACTACAAGAGAGTACGATGACAAATAATATTCAATCATATATAAATGCAAATAGTACCCCAAATCTCACCTATTACCATACTCAATTACTAATAGTTAACAATTACTTATATATCAATCACACGTTCTATCGCATTCAAAATCAATCACATTTCATTCATGTTTACAAAATGCACATGCTTGCACAATGCATATGCTCATCACCACACCTAAGAGTCTCGATTCGGAACTCCACGTCATGGGCGAACCTCCTCAATCCCCTTAGTTATCACTAATGATGGCCACACCGTTAAACACCCCATATGGCCGGTGTGTCGCATAATTAAATACTACCTATGACCCATGCAAACACATTCTACACAACCGTTAAACACCACCTATGGCCAGCGTGTAGCATAGTTAAACACCACCTATGTCCCATGCATATGAATGTCCCACATCATTAGTCCACCATTTTAAACACCACATATGACCAGGGTATTATAGTCATGTCTGGCTTCTCATGCATCTCGTGTAGCATAGTTAAACACCATCTATGTCCCACGCATATGAATGTCCCACATCATTAGTCCACCATTTTAAACACCACATATGGCTAGGGTATTATAGTCATGTCTGGCTTCTCATGCATCTCATGTCCATGCTCAATGCATTCTCATCCACATTCTTATTCTCATTCTTATTCTCATTCTCATGATTCATACATCATTCACACAATCCATAATCATGCCAAAATCATATCAATTTAGTCAATATCATGTTAATAAACTTTAGATTATTGTTATATCTATTTTTGCACAACAAAGTCTGAGCAGAATTACCATGCCGATGTGGATATATAAATACAAATTATAAATAAAGTTTACGTTTTTTTCATGCTAAAACTTCATGAGGTAGTAACACGTAACACTAACTCTATATATACGATAAATTTATCATACAGTAAATATTGTTATTATTATTATTATTATTATTATTATTATTATTATTATTATTATTATTATTATTATTATTATTATTATTATTATTATTATTATTATTATTATTATTATTATTATTATTATTATTATTATTATTATTATTATTTATTTCAAATATTTGTTCATTTCTTTAAGATATTAACTAAAAAGATTAATTTAATTTAAAACAAAAGATCAATACTTAATTGTTTGTAACATCTTATTTAATTATTAAAAAATTATTAAAGATTTAAAAAATAGTATAATTATATTCACTTAATTCATTATTTATATTTTTAATTTAAATATAATAATAATAATAAATAATAATAATAATAATAATAATAATAATAATAATAATAATAATAATAATTATTATTATTATTATTATTATTATTATTATTATTATTATTATTATTATTATTATTTAAAAATTCAATGTCAATGAGTTGAATTCATAGGTTCTAAAAATAAAACTCATTATCCAACTCATTTATCAAGGAATTGGTTCAAATTTATCTAAACAATCTAAACTAAAGTAATTGGGTAAGTATGGATCAGTTTGAATTTATGGATATCCGCATCTGTAAACACTATTGCTAGAACATCCTCTTTCCTAACCATTCAAAAAGTTACAAAACCACAAAAAAGTTTATTTAGTACTGAAAAAAATAGACAAAAATTATTTAGAACAGATACTAATAACTTCCTGAAAAAAGAAAGAAAGATTAAAGGCTTAAATTTACGGCACAAGCAAACTACTAGAGATGAAACAGATAACAGATTATTGACCTTTTTGGTTAGTTTAAAAAAAGACCAAAATACTTCAAACTACTCCAAACAAGTTAAAGGGAACTGTTCCAAGAGTGAGTTTTAAAAACAGCCTATATTTTATTTAAAATAGTTTTCAGACAACAAATTGTTTCCCAACTATATTCTTGGCTTTCCAACTAAACAGAAGAAGAATTATATGACTAGTTTCTAAACATCTCTACTATGAGTTAATGAAAATGTAAAATGTTGAAACTGCCAATACAGTAAAAACTTTACAGGTCAAAGTCAAATTGTAACTGAATAGAAAATTGAGATTCTATTATTATTAATTAGATATATTCATTCTTTCTAATTCAATATGCTGATGACTTTTATAATTTTAAATATTTTACTTTTATAATATTTATATTTAAATTTCATTACGTTATCTCATTAATAATTGGGTAACATTTCTCGATAAAAATTGGTAGCTGAATTGTATATTGAGCATGAAAAAAATGGTTAAAATATAATAATGATTTTTCATCTAAATTTTTTGTGTTTGGTCTTTTTCATTTTTTTATATTAATCGAGTTAATTTTAACTAATGTGATAAATGATAATCTAATTTCATTCCTCTCATCATTTGTGACAAATAATCAAATTAACGTGTTAAACTAAAAAAAAAACAACTTAATTTCTAATTGCATACTTAGTTTGAAGGGTTGTCTATCAAATGTTTAAGTAGAAAATAATTTTTCATATATTAAACGTTTTCCCTTCTATGATTTTTCTATTCCAATCTCTTAAAACAAGTCACAATGAAATATAAGGGCATTGAAAATAAATTAGGTAGATGAAATAGTATTAAATATTAGCTAAATAGTATTAGAGTTTAATTTTTATGTATTATGAATGTAAAAAATATCATGCAATCAATTAGTCAATTAAAAATTATGAAAAATATGACTTTTAAGACAATTATTTTTAATAAACTTATCATACATAATAATTTATAATTAAAAAATAATGTCTAAATTATATCTATATTCGTAATTTTTTTTTGGATAATAAATAGATAGATAATTGATTCAATTGAATATATATCTTCTTGTATGTAATGCATCTATCAACTTCTTAAATATACATAAAAAATATATTTTTCTTTAATTAAAGGATGAATCAATTTAATATTTAGTAATAATTTAAAAGAGATTCTAAATTATCTTTAAAATATTACTTTAGTTTTTGTGACTATCTTTAAAATATTACTTTACTTTTTGTGACTACTTTTAAAATATTATCTTATCCCAAAAAAAATTGTACAAAACCTATAAATTTTCAAAAAGTTAGATTTGGATTTACGTTCATGACAACATAATTCTTGAAAAAAAAATCAAAAATTTCAAATTTTTTAAAACCAAATACGATTATTTTTACCTCCAAAATAAACAAATATGCTGATGATTTTTATAATTTTAAATATTTTACTTTTAAAATCTATACTTTTAGATTCTATTTAAATTCTAGTGGGTAATATTCGACCATATGTTCTATCATTATTGGTACAATTATATTTTCTTATTTTATATAAAAAATTATATTTAAATTTAATTTACATTATTTCATTTGTAATTTGAAAAAGATTTATCGATAAAAAATGGATAGCTGAATCTAATGATGTATATTGAGTTTGTAAACAAAATAAAAATAAAGATTAAAAATATAATATTGATCTCTCATTTGAAAATTTTTTTTTCTAGTCTCATGTAGTTAAGAAATTCATTTTAATAAATTAAAATGATAATGTTATATTAAAATGGTTTTTGTATCAATTAGTATGCAATGATATAACTATGATAAACTAGATTTAAACTCGTGCTTGTGCGGGTATATTAATTATAATAATAGAAAATATTAATTTTTTATTATTTGTAGGGAGAAGGGGGCATGGTAATACGAAGCTATAGGTGAAGTAATTCCCAAATAGAGAAGGATAGGAATAGAATCTATATTCAACTATTTTTGCTTCTCATTGCAATAAATCATAAGGTTTACTCTTTTGGGCTTAATGCTGGCCCAATCTAGTTGCCTGGCTGCTGGGGTAGATCCGTAACTCACCTTCAAGGATTGTCTATAGACTGTTTCACTTCCAAATAATTTTCTGTGTAGTTATTTACAATATTTTAAAATTAAAAAAACAATCTATTGAATTTAACAACCAAGAATATATTGGATAATCTTGATAAGGGAGTAAGCAAATAAACAAGTATTTGTATTATAAAACACAGTAATATTACATGAATATAAAAGAATTTATTAATAAAATTCTATTATATAATTATAATACTTTTCCTAATTGTTGATGGTTGGCAAAGGATAGCGACACAAGGGACACATATGACTTGTTTGTAGCCAGGTCACAATACATGATTCATGAAACACATGATTGCATGGCATTGCATAACACTCAGTATTGTTAACCAACTCTTCCAAACAAATAGAACAACACTCGCTCTGTGTCATAACTCTAGATTTCTTCAACGACGTGTAGATGACTTCATTGGCTGCCGGAATCATTCTAAAATTCTGCATCGAGTTTTCAATTGCCGCTTGCACATTATTATCATATAGGATGATTTCCACTCATAAAGGGATCTCTTGGTGTTGAGATTCCAAGGAAGGAGGAGGAGGGGAAATAGCAACATCAACTTGGAACAATTCTTGGACAGTACATATGATCCCCTCTGTTATTTCATCAAGAGATTCAATGGATAAATGTATGGGCGACAATAGTGTCCCTAAGAAATCTTGGCCATCTTGGAGGAAGAAGTTATGGCAGGGTATGGATTGAGAAGGAGAGTAGTATGGTGAGCTTTGCGTGTTTATATTGATTGAGTGAAATGAAACTATAATGTAGAATTTAAAAATATCACCAGGCATAATTGTGGTATGCTCATCATTCAACATTGACACGTAATAGTGATAGTGTTGTTGTTCCATTCTTTCTAAACATGTTTTGAAATAGTGAGTGATACAAACTTTTTAGAAAGAACTAACCTTTATATAGAGAAGGAGATGTATGTTTTTAAGATTGATGGAAAGAAAGATCATTAATTTAATATATATATATTCCTTCTTATTCATACATCAAATATTTAGATAAACATACGGTTGAAGTTATGATTTATTAAAGGATGAATCAATCTATTCTAATATTTAATGATAACTTCAACAAAATTCAAATTATCTATTCAAATATTACTTTATTCCATAATAGATGTACAAATCCAATAAATTTTCAAAGATTTAGTTACATATAATTGTCCCTCACAACATTTAACTAGGAAAAATAGATTTAAACATTCAAAATATTTAAATTCTCTTAAATTATATATGTTGATGATTTTTATAATTTTAAATATTTTACTGTTATAATATGTAGTTCTAGATTCTATTTAGATTTTGATTTACAGCATCAGCTAAGAAGATTCCTCAATAAAAATTAGGAACTAAATTTAGAATAGTATATTGAGTTTGTAAGAAAAAAAAGATTTACTTCTCCACAAATTAAATTTGAATGTCTGTGATAACATAGTTAGTTAGGCAAATTAAATTTGAATGTTCAAAATCATTCAAATTCTTTTAAATTTTCTATACCAATTAAAAAAAAAATACATACATGCGGATGATTTTTATAATTGTAAATTTTTTACTTTCGTAATCTGTATCTTACATTTTATTTAAATTAGCAGGATTTCTCAGCAAAATTGACGTAACTAATTTGGAGTTTTATATTGAATATATATATATAAAGTATGAACAACACTTAGATGAAAGCAAAGTATCTCGAAAGTTATACATATAAAATACAATCTTATTAAATTCACAAAATTTACAAATAAAAGATACGACTATCAATCAATATCGAATGGTATAAATGAACTATATTTATTTCATCATAACGAAATCTGTCTTTTCAAAAAAAAAAAAAAAAAAAAAAAAAAAAAAAAAAATATATATATATATATATATATATATATATATATATATATATATATATATATAACTACATTTGTTGATTTCACTTTTATCTCCTAACTGTATATTTATTTATTAAATTATATAAAATTATTTATTATTTAAATTAAAATGATTACTTGATTTTAAAAATAATCTATCATTTTATATTATACTCCATTAAACTTTTATTTGAGTTGGGCTTGTTTGATGTAACACTCTAAATTTTGTGTATGTTATTATTATTTTGATTTGTAGCAATTTATTTAAATATATAAGTATTTAAAATATATTGTCACCAATTAAATGAATTATATTTTGAAAAATAAGTGTTTGGGTATTAAATTGAGTTTTTATAAGTAAAATTAGAGAAAAAGGCATTTGGGTCTTGTTTTGGTCAAAATATGTACTCATGCCGTTGATAACAGTTGTGCTTAAGCAAACACACCTGTGCTAAATATGTGACAAGTGAGCACAATTGTACTTCATAAAGCATGCTCATGCTACTTGTGAGGCATTAAAGTGAGCAACAAGGCCCATTTGGGGGTTTTTTAAAAAGAAGTGACTGTTGACCCCTTAAATCAAAAATAAAAGTTCTTGAAACATTTATGTTTCCTCTATAGAAAATCAGGAAGGAGAACTCTTCGAGAAGATGTCAAAGCAATGAGAGGAGAACCTTGAGGAGTGATTATTGATTAGAGTTTTGACATTCCAAGTATACAAGGAATGAGTTATCTCACTCAAGGGTACATGTATAATTGTGGGTAGAAGGTTGACCCTAAAACCCCTAAATTTGTATGTGTTGGTTCTTTGAAGAAGAGATTAAACTCTCTGGATTAGGATGTGAATTATTGTGTTAATTATTTTGAAATTGATTGAATTTATGAATAATATAGAAAAACCCTCCTTTATGAGAGCAAATTATGGGTTGAAATCTAGAATTTTGCTAACTTAAATTGATAAGCATACTTGTTCTCGAACCCAAATTGTTGAGCATGCCCGTTCTCATAATGAGTATTAAGTCTTTGCATTGAGCATGCCTGTGCTAAAAAAGAGCAACCTCGTGCAAGGCCTACACCAGTCATACACGATCGTGCTTCCAAGAGCATACACATTTTAAACTGGATGCACTAGTGTGTTTGTGTGTGTGTGTTTATGACTTGTCATATTATGAATTTGTCTGTAATGTGTTGAACTCTATTACATTGTGCTGGACTACAAGTGTTATTGAGTTTATGCCATGAGTTATATGTTGTTTAGTTTTATTATGAATTCATTTGCATTACATTGAGATATTGTGAACATAAAATGAGAATTGAGTAATAGAGGGTTGATGTCATTGTGATAGATGCCCTAGCTTAAGAGATGGTGATGATAGGTCTAGGTGAAATTGATCAATTGAGTGACCTAGCCATGAGAGCAAGGACGATACATGGTAATTGTGTATGATTGTGAGATGAGTTGCCTAACTTGTGAGATATGAATATGATCTTCATTAGCCTAATTTTTAAAGAGTAACAATAAAAAAGTTGTGACATACATCGTTTAATGAACTTGAGGTTTAAGGAAGTAGATGTGAACCCGCAAATGATAAGGTCATTGGACCTCTTGGAGGTTACTCAATATGGGATTGTCATGAATTTGATCTCATGAGCTGGGACACATGATGCAAGTCGTGTAGTACTCGATGTACTACTGAAGGGCATCATCACAATCTTAAGCAGTGATGCCCTTACACTACTTCCTATATTGTAGTTGGTACCATATTGCATATGAAGTTAATTATAGTGCATAACTATCATAACATATGCATTTATGGAGTGTTCTTGTGGTTGATATAGTGTTGTGTGTTATGTGTAGTTCTATCCAGCTTTATGCTCATACAACAAGCTTGTAGTGAGATATATTCTCACTCCCTTTTCTTTGTGTTGTATTGTGTTTAGGTGAATTGTCATTTGCATATGACATACAACAAAAGCACAAAGAGTGAGTTGGGTCTCTCTTTCTTGTTTTTCACTTTATTTTTTCTTTTGGTATTACATGCTTTGATAGGATATGACAACATGCCAAGTTGTAATAGGGACTTATAGATTTTATGTTTTCTTGGCTTTGTTACTTTTGTTTATTTTAGTTAGCCTTTGGAGATCATTAGGATGTTCTTATTCATGATATTTACAACTTGATGAGATCTTTTGAATGTGAATCCTTTATCGTATTGATGTGACTAAAGTTTTAAATTATTTGATATTTTCTTACTTATTAAATAAAATAAATAGTTTTGGGCTAAATAGTGTTACATTCGATACACACTTGACCCGATTAACCTTTTTACTTTTTATTATTTTGTAAATTTATATATATTTCTTAAAATTTTATCAATTAAACATGTTTAAATTTATTTTTAATTAGATCAAATTTGGTCAGCTAGTCTTGTAAAGGGCTAAATTAGGCCATTATATACATAACAATTGGTAGTAGAAGAAATTGTGTATTGATTGAGTTGAATAATACAATTTCTTATTTCCCTTTTGTAAGGTAAATGCGAACTACTTCAAGATAATATAGATAATATAGATAAAAAAATAAAATAAAAGATAACTATAAAATATACATATTGAGTGAGAAGTAGACTACTTCTCTAAAATACCTCTATTGATAGCTCAAAGATTGCACAAAGTACATAACAAAGCATCTTCACCACCACCCTCTTTATCAATTGTTGCTTCTTCTTTCTTGCAATCTTCATGTGAAAATAATATCCAAAAAATTCCTCCAAGTAGTGGATCTGGCGAATCTATGCTAGTGATGAGGATGAACATGCTACCCTGGTGATGGATATGGGCAAATATGCATCGGTGACAAGGACAGACATATGACCCTAGCAACGAACTTGGACGGATCTACATTGTCGATGGGGATGAACATATCGCCTCAGCAGCGGATTTGGGCATATCCACTCTGGTGACAAGGACGAACATGCCACCCTAGTTGTGGATTTGGCTGAGCATTTGCGTCGGTGACTTGGATGGACGTGTTGCCTTGACAACAAATCTAGGCAAATCTGCTCTGGTAATGAGGATAGACATGTTGCCTTATTGGTGTATTTAAGTGTGGTGGTCGTCAAAGATAATTTTCTTAATGGGCACACGATGGGCATCAATGTTCACGTCAGCAGAAGGATGATAAGACATGACTCTCCCTTTTCCCTCTGTGTTTCTTCCTACGGTAACTATGTCTCCCTTTATTGGGTTACCTCCCTTCTCCTTTTATACTTCTCTTATCTGACTTCTATAGCGCGTGGGTTGTGCTTCTTGATTCCTACAACACATGCGTTGTGCCACCTGACTTCTGTGGTACTTGCATTACGCCGCCTGACTTTTGCAGCACTACCTCTCATAGGTCTCTTGTTGTCAGTCGTTGTCCCTTACTGTTACAAGTCATCAAGAGTCTCGTTAAATTACAATCAATCGATCAGTTCACAGTTTCATAAGTATTGAGTGAAGACAAAGGCACTTTTAGTGTTCATAGTTGAAGTCGACCATCTTGGTTGGTCGCTCGACAGTAGGCCAACTGTCTGGTCTAGTATTAACAGAGAGAAAAAAAAGAATAAACTTGAAGAGAAGAAAAAGATGGGAGAGGGAGAAGAGAAGAAAAAAAGTGAAGAAAGGGATAAGAGAGAAAGAAAGGGGAGATGTGGGACTTGGAAGAGAGAACAAAGAGAGAGAGAGAAGAGAAAGGTTAGAGAGAGGAGAGTGAAGAGAAAGGTTAGAGAGAGGAGAGTGAGAGAAAGAGAGAGTACAGAGAGACATACAAAAGTGTGAAGAGATGGGAGAAAGAGAAAATAATGTAAAGAGGGGGAGAAGAGATAGATAGGAGGAGAAGGAGAGAAGAAAGAGAGGAAATTATGTGAAAAGAGAGAGGGAAATGATAGACAAAAAAGAGGAGAGAGAAAGTGATAGAAGAGAGAGAGAATAAAGAGAAAGATGAGAGAGAAAAAATTGTGTGAAAAAAGAGAAAAAATATGAGAGAGAATAAAGAGAAAGATGAGAGAGAGAAATTTGTGTGAAAAAAATAGAGAGGAGAGAGAAAATAGTGTAAAGATAGGAAAAAAAAAGACATCGAGATGAGAGGGAGGGAGAGAAAGTGAGAAATGAAAGATATTAAATTTTTACTTTTTTAGTAGAATTTGAAATTGTATAATGTTAATCTATTAAAATATTCTTTCAAATAACTAGAGTTTCAATTTCTTTCTAAATTTTGTATCCAAAAACATATTTTATCACAAAATATTTTAAATTTATATAAAAAATAAAAATTATTCTATTAAAATTCTTTACGCAAATCTAAAATAAAAGAAATACTTTTTATATTTTTTTAATCAATAAAATTTCAATTACTCGTTGTAATTATTAAATGAAAATATATAGTTTACATTAATCTTGTTACTAGAATTACACATGACCTTTCTTTCATTTTTCTCATGCGCATGTCCTTCTTTGGCTGGCTTCCATTTTCTTGCTCTGACAAGGCTAAGATAGTGGAGATAATGTTTAAATCGAAACCTTTTTTCTTTAATAAAAATAAATACTATTATTTTAAAAATTAAATTCGGGTGTTAGTATTAAATTCAGCTTTCCAATGAATGAAAATAGTTTTAATATTTTTTACACTTTGGGTGGAGTTTTAGCACACACAGGATGAAATTACTTCATGAATAGAATCATCTTCTAAAGAATTGAAAGTGGGTAAGAGAAAATTGGAAATGATAAAGATGAGCCCATGTTTACATGTAATTTTAGTATAAAGATTAATCTCAACAATGTACTTTGATATATATAGAGAGAGAACACAGGCATCATGTTTAAAAATAATTTTAAAAGTTATTCTTTATATAATATTTAATAATTTGAATGATAAAAATATATTTTGGAGTATTTATAATTTATTTTAAATTAGTTTTAAACTCTTGTAACATTTTATTTGTATTCAGTTATTTTACTTACATTTTTAGTTTTAATTATTATATATTTTTATATTGTGTATTCTATTATTAATTTTATACTATATCTTAAAACATTTTCAATTAAGTTGAAAATAAAGTAAACATATACTTGAGGAGACATCATATGTTGATTATGATAAAACTTGTAAATTAGCACAAATTTGCAT
This sequence comes from Mucuna pruriens, assembly GCA_025330945.1. Classification (NCBI taxonomy): domain Eukaryota; kingdom Viridiplantae; phylum Streptophyta; class Magnoliopsida; order Fabales; family Fabaceae; genus Mucuna; species Mucuna pruriens. Next base: position 13,400 of record JAENHJ010000345.1, on the reverse strand, counting down.
TTTCTCTATTTTTAGGTTCATAATATGAATCTTAGCTAATACTCAATTCTTAAGCACCAAATGATCTCTAAAACACTTATCTTAGGTCCCTGTAAGTTGTATAAAATATGACTCATCAGACCCTCACACTTACACTTTTTCACTCCTATGCAAAATACGAGTTCAACACAAGGGAGATTTTTTCAAGAGAAAAAGAATTTTCAACAAGCTTTTCAAGCTTTAGATAAAACAGAGTCAGCATTTGTTCACCCCAAGAGTTGAGATGTTCAAGCAATCTGTAAAAATTACTTTCTCCATACTCAAGGCAATTAAGTGACCTACAATCATCAAAGGAGGACTGAGAGTGATAGAGTTCTCTCTTAGGAAATTATTCTCTCAACCTCTCTAGTGTTTGGGTTTGTATGCACACTCAACATCCCATGTAACTGGTATTACCAAACTTTGACTGACCTCTCCTTCCACACCTTCAAAAACACATGCAGTCATGATCAAAAGGGCTTCATTCTCGACTTGTATCGTGGCCTGGGTCAAATGGTGGGGTACAGGATGGGTAAGTGAGTTTTTATAACTACAGGGAAGAAAGGAGCAATGGGGAGTAGGTTCACCAGCATGGAGAGTATCCCCAAGGCACTGCAAGTCCACTCGAAACAGTTCTAGCTCACTTCCTTTCTTTCCCTTTTTCTAATTTTCTTTTCTTCTTTTTCTCACTTCTTCTTTTGCAACTTTGTTCTATGTTTTTGTTACAGCTTATGACTTTTGGTTGCTTCTTTTATTTTCCTTTATTTTCTTGCACTTGTTTCTTTCTTTCTTTTCTTTTTCGACCCTTTTTGAATTCACTACTCTTGCTTCATCCCCTGGTGTCTCCCCCCCACACTTGATCATGACCTACTCCCAAAATAATTTCAAAGCTCCTCTATCCCCCAAGGTTGAGGTCAATCATGGTTTTTCCAGTTTTGCCTTGTAATGAGCTGTCAAGAAAGAATGGTCATTCAGGCTCAAAGAGGGTAAACAAGGGATAAGATTTACAAGGTAGGTCCATTTGGCTCGAGGCTTATTAGAACATGACCTAGATCATCTCATTCTTGCATGCGAAACCAAATATATCCAGAGAGTCAAGACAAATTCTAGAATACACAGTTAACATGGATGCAAAAATCACACAAGAAAGAGAGAATGGTAAGATGCAAAAGTCATTTATATGTATATAGGCTCAAAAATTCTCACTGGTTGATTGCTCTGCCACTAATGGTTTATCTTTTCTACTTTTCAATCACCTATTTCCTGAGGTGCAAAAATTTCATTCCTTGTCAAGCTTGAAAAATCTGTCCTCCAGGGTTCCGAATTGCTTCCTACTGACTCATCCAATACTTAAAGAAATTGTTTCAATTCTTTTTCAAGGCATTTTTCTCAGCAATCAGAATTCGGAATTCGGTAAGGGAAAACACTCAAAATTAAAAACGAAAAATTGAAAGTGGCTAGGCCGAACCGAAGTCGGTTTGAATCCATCCGAGATGGAGTCGGAGTCGGCATGGACTCGACTTGGACAACTTCTTATTTAGAACAAGGAAAAATGACTTGAATAGAAACAAAAAGGAAAGAAAAGAAACAAATATTTGGACTTGAAAAGAAATAAAAATAAAAACCAAATTTAAAACAAGGTTAAAACAAATATGGATTTTGCGCTTTAAAGAATAGAACAAGACTTTTAAACACAGAATTTGGCAAGCCTTGGGTGGCCACACTATCCCCCCCGCACACACACACTTAAAGGTTGCATTGTCCTCAATGCAAGGCATGAATATAGAGGGGGTTCATGAGATTGGCTTAGAGTGTGTCATCTGGCAGAGCCGGTTCCATTAATGAGATGGTCTCCATGTCGCTTGTTATTGGTGCTCGACCTTCATGAAATAGCTTAATCTGATGCCTATTAACCTGGAAGGTGCTATTGGTGTGTTTGCCCCTTAGTTCCACTACACCATAGGGAAAAACATTAGTGATAACAAAAGGTTCATCCCATCTAGAACGGAGCTTACCTGCAATGAGCTTTAAACGTGAATTGAACAGGTGTACTTTCTGGCTGAATTGGAACTCTTTTCTCAGGATCTGTTGATCATGAAATTGCTTGACTTTTTGCTTATAGATCCGAGAGTTCTCATAGGCATCCAAGTGGAGTTCGTCCAGTTCTTGTAGCTGGAATTTCCTTTGTTTCCCTGCTTGGTCATAGGCCAAATTACACTGCTTAATAGCCCAGTAAGCTTTGTGTTCGATTTCCATCGGGAGATAACAGGCTTTACCGAAGACAATCCGGTAAGGGGACATCCTAATGGAGTTCGGTATGTAGTTCTATGTGCCCAAAGAGCGTCCTCAAGGAGTCGGTTCTAGTCTTTTCGGCTAGGATTGGTCATCTTTTGTAGCGTCTTCTTTATTTCCCTGTTGAAAACTTCAGCTTGGTCATTGGTCTAGGGGTGATAGGCTGTGGAAATTCTATGCACCACCCCATACTTGTGGAGTAAAGAGGACATGGCTCTATTACAGAAGTGACTACCTTGGTCACTTATGAGCGCTTTTGGCATACCAAACCGATAGAAGATTTTGGAGAAAATCCACTACAACCTTGGCATCATTGGTTTTGGTGGCTATGGCCTCTACCCATCTTGACACGTAGTCTACCGCCAGCAAAATGTATGAGTAACCATTGGAGACTGGGAATGGCCCCATGAAGTTGATACCCCAGACATCAAACACTTCGCAGAACAGTATGGGTTGTTGGGGCATCACATGTCTTCTACTAATGGCCATTCCAGCTTTTTGGCATTTTTCGCAGGTGGAGACGAATTGGTACACATCCCTAAAAATGGTGGGCCAATAGAACCCATAATAAAGTACTTTCTTGGGCGTCCGAGTTGATCCATAGTGGCTACCTCTAGGTGCTTTACATGACAAAACCGAGGACCGAATTGATCTCGGCCAAGAATGCACCTCCGCAAATAACTTGATCATTACAAAGCCTCCATAGGTAGGGATCATCCCATATGTAGTACTTGGCATCACTTAGCGGTCTTTCCCTCAGTATAATTGGGATGCCTCTGTGGAAATCGAGATGCTGCCACAAAGTTGCAAATGTCTGCAAACCATGGTGTAGGCGTGGTGATATGCAATAGTTGCTCATCTAGGAATTCATCTCTGATAGGCATTGGGTCATCCTCCCTCTCAATCCTATTCAAGTGATCTGCTACTGAATTCTCAATACCCTTCTTATCTCTGATCTCTATGTTGAATTCTTGAAGGAGAAGCATCCACCGAATTAGTATTGGTTTTGCATCGAGCTTCTTTAGCAAGAATCTTAGTGCAATATGGTCAGAGAACACAACTATTTTGGAGCCTAGTAAATATGAACGAAATTTGTCCAAGGCAAATACAATTGCCAATAGCTCCTTCTTAGTTGTTGTGTAGTTTAATTGGGCTAGGTCCATTGCTCGAGATGCATAAGAAATCACACGCACTGGCTTGCCGACTCCAGCTCTTTGGCCTAAGATGACTCCTAATGTTGAATTGGATGCATCACACATAAGCTCGAATGGCAGCTCCCAGTTAGGCACTTGAAGAATGGGAGCGGATGTGAGTCAATTCTTCAGCTCCTAAAATGCTTCAATACAGGGCTGGTCAAATTTAAATTTCACATCCTTTTGTAGTAGTTTGGATTGTGACAGGGCAATCTTGCTGAAATTCTTGATAAATCTTTTGTAGAATCTTGCATGTCCTAAAAAGGAGCGAACTTCTCGCACAGAAGTGGGGTTTGGAAGAGATTTGATGATGTCAACCTTTTCTTTATCAACCTCAATGCCTCCATTGGACACCAGATGTCCCAACACAATTTCCTTGGCCACCATGAAGTGGCATTTTTCAAAGTTGAGGACCATGTTTGTGTCAATGCATCTCGTTAACACCTTGGATAAGTTTTCCAGACATGTGTCAAATGAATCAGCATATACCGTGACGTAATCCATGAACACCTTCATGCACTACTATAGCAGGTCCGAGAAAATTTTTGTCATGCATCGTTGAAATGTACTTGGCGCGTTGCTCAGGCCAAATGGCATGTGAGTGTAAGCAAAGGTACCAAATGGGTAGGTGAAGGTGGTCTTGTGTTGATCCTCAGGTGCAATGTGGATTTGCATGTATCTAGAGAAACCATCCAGAAAACAATAATGGGATTTCCCTACTAGTTTTTCCAAGACTTGATCAATTAAAGGTAAAGGAAAGTGATCCTTGTGAGTTGCTTGATTCAATCTTCTATAGTCGATGCAGACTCGCCAGCTATTCTGAATCCGCATAGGTACCAACTCATCATGTTGGTTTTTCGTGATGGTCATCCTAAACTTTTTAGGTACTACGTGCTCTGGGCTCACCCATTGACTATCTGAAATGGGGTAAATGATCCCTACAGCAAGTAGTTTTGTCACCTCTTTCTTGACCACGACTAGGATGGTCGAATTCATTCTTCTTTGCTATTACCTTATGGGCTAGGCTTCCTTCTCCATTAAAATTCTATGCATGCAGATGGAGGGGTTTATTCTTGGAAGGTCAGATAGTTTCCACCCAATTTCCTTCTTGTGTTGCCATAGGACGCTTCAAGAATTTATCTTCTTGCTCCCTGGAGATTGCTAGCAATGATGACTAGAAGTTGATATTCAGCATCCAAATAGGTGTACTTCAGATGACTTGCTAATGGTTTCAATTCCATGGGTGGTGGCGGAGATGAAGAATTGTCAATAGATACTTTCGGATCTGGCTGGCCAACTTGGGTTGGATTCGGCACCAAGTGTGCCGACATGATTTTGGCCTTTGCCTTCTATGGCCGACTCCTTTTTGCTGGGATAGAATCGACTCTTATCAAATTAGAGTCGGACTCGGCTCCTTGTTTTGCACTAAGGTCGGATCCGGATGGAATGCGGTTCTTGCCTTGATTAGCCAAGATAGACTCGACTCTTGCTTGCTTCTAGTCTTCTTTGGCCAAGATGGTCTTTGCTTGCACATGTTCATGCGGGTCGGCCTTGACACTTGTCTTTTTAGCCGAGATGACTTCAGTTCTCTCTTGGTCTCGGCTTCCTTTGGCCAACTCGTATTCGGATGTGAACATTGTTGCCACTTATGATGTGAATGGCTCTTTGGTCTCGACAACCTGAACTTCTGCCTTGTTTGAACACTTCTGGTTTTCATATTTGCACACTTGGTCCAGTAACTTGATCCACTCGGCTTCTTGACTCAAGTCGGCAAGATCAATATTATCATCCTTGGAGTCAGAAAGATTGTGTACTTCCCATACTTCATCATAGTCAGATTCTTCTGTAAGCGACTAATGAGTCACAGATTATGCATCTTTTATAGACCTAAGAAGGGTGGTTGTAAGATTATTTTGTGCTTAAGGATTGTTTGTTAGCTGAGATTCATATTATGAACCTAAATATAGAGAAAATACAAATCTACCCCCAGAAATATTGTAAATAACTACACAGAAAATTATTTCGAAGTGAAACAGTTTATAGACAATCCTTGAAGGTGAGTTATGGATCTACCCCCACCGGCCCAGGCAACAAGATTGGACCAGCATTAAGACCAAAAGAGTAAAGTAGAAAGTTTGTTATTGTATTGAATGGTTTTAATACCTTATGATTTATTGCAATGAGAAGCAGAAATAGTTGAATATAGATTCTATCCCTATCCTTCTCTATTTGGAAATTACTTCACCTATAGCTTCGTATTAGCATGCCCCCTTCTCCGTACAAATAACAAAAAATTAATATTTTCTATTATTATAATTAATAAACTCGCACAAGCACGAGTTTAAATCTAGTTTATCATAGTTATATCAATGCATACTAATTGATACAAAAACCATTTTAATATAACATTATCATTTTAATATAACATTATCATTTTAATATATTAAAATGAATTTCTTAACTTCATGAGACTAGACAAAAAAAAAAAAAAATCAAATGAGAGACCAATATTATATTTTTAATCAGAAAATAATATAATCAACTAGATTTGAATTCCTACAGTGTTTGGTATCTTATCTATGATAAAAAAAACTAATATTTTAACATGTTTATTGTAGATAATAAAGTTAAACTTAAAAAAAAATTATAATATTATTAAATTCACACTATTTATACACAGTGGGATATGAATATCAGTATACAGATGCATAACTATAATCAATTAGATTTATATCTTTAAGTTGATTCTACGCGATAAATGTTTATTTTATATAACTAAAATTTAAAATAAATTTTTAATATATAAATTATATTATAATTAAAATTTATAATAAATAAATATTTTTAGCATATAAATTATACTTTAAATTATTTTAATTATATTTCTATTTCCTTAAATTTGAAATAAGTTTGTTTTTTTAATTAAAAAATAATTTTATTATCTTTCAAATTTAAAATTAATTTTTTTTATCGTAAATAGTATTACACTCGATGTGGTTAACAATTTCTATATTATCATAATCTTATAATCATTATATGTAATGCGAAAATATTAAAATTTTTAATTTAAATATTGTTTTGAGTTGTTAAATTTGTATCAAATTTTCTTTTGATTTACCAAATTTAAAAATAATTTCTTAGTCTTCAAATTTAAAAGTTATTTTTTTAGTTTTTTAAATTCGAAAATGACTTTTTAGTTCTCTAAATTTAGAAGTGCTTTTTTAACCCTTTATTTTAAAAATAATTTTTTTTTTAATTTTCAAAGTTAAAAAGGATAACTATCGACATATTTGTTTTTTTTATAAACAATAGCATATATATTGAATGGTTGAGTACAAGAAGTACACAACACAAACCAGACCAGAGTTAATACAAAAACCCTATACTACAATTCCTATCAAATTGTATTTCAAAACAGTCCCTATCATAAATTTTTATGTCGATATGCTTTTAATACATCTGTTATAAAAGTCAAGTATGTTGATTTATAATCCACAAATATTGTTACACAACATAATTATAACAATTAAAAAAACAGAGATTTCTTATTATTATAATTAAGATACTGTTTAAGTTACCGAATTTAAATCTAGTTGATTATTTTGATGAAATAAATGTAGTTAATTTATATCATTCGAGAATGATTAATTGTCGTATCTTTTATGTGTAAATTTTGTGAATTTAATAAGATTGAAATTTCTTAGTATAACTTTCGAGATACTTTGTTTTTATCTAACTGATGTTCCTACTCAATATACAACTCCAAATTAGTTACGCCATTTTTGCTGAGAAATCTTGCTAATTTAAATAAAATCTAACATACAGATTACGCAAGCAAAATATTTAAAATTATAAAAATAATCAGCATGTTTGTATTTTTTTTAATTGGTATAGACATATTTGTTTTAAAAGAATTTGAATGATTTTGAATATTCAAATTTATTTTTCCTAACTAACTATGTTGTCACAGACAATTATGCGTAGCTAATTTCTCGAATATTTATTGAGAAATAAATTTTTTTCTTGCAAATTCATTATACTATTCTAAATTTAGTTACCTAATTTTTATTAAGGAATCTTAATTAGCTGATGTCGTAAATCAAATCTAAATAGAATACACAAGTACATACTATAACAGTAAAATATTTAAAATTATAATCAACATATATAATTCAAGAGAATTTAAATATTTTAAATGTTTAAAACTATTTTTCCTAGCTAAATGTTGTCACAAACAATTATATGTAACTAAATTTTTGAAAATTTATTAGATTTATATATATTTTTTATGGAATAAAATAATATTATATAGATAATTTGAACCTTGTTGAAGTTATCATCAAAGATTAGAATAGATTGATTCATCCTTTAAAAAATTTTAACTTCAACCATATATTTATCTAAATATTTGATGTATGAATAAAATATATATATATATATATATATATTAAATTAATTATCTTTTTTTTTCATCAATCTCAAAAACATATATCTCCTTTTCTATATAAATGGTAGTTCTTTCTGAAAAGTTTGTATAAGTTACTATTCCAAAACATATTTAGAATGGAACATCAACACTATCACTATTATCCGTCAATGTTGATTGATGAGCAGACCACAATTATGCCTGGTGATATTTTTAAATTCTACATTAAAGTTTCATTTCACTCAATCAACACAAACACACAACGCTTACCATACTACTCTCCTTCTCAAGCCATACCCTGCCATAACTTCTTCCTCCAAGATGGCCAAGATTTCTTAAGAGCACTATTGTCGCCCACACATTTATCCATTGAATCTCTTGATGAAATAATAGAGGGGATCATATGTATTGTCCAAGAATTGTTCCAAGTTGATGTTGCTATTTCCCCTCCTCCTCCTTCCTTGGAATCTCAACACCAAGAGATCCCTTTATGGGTGGAAATCATCCTATATGATAATAACGTGCAAGCAGCGATTGAAGACTCGATGCAGAATTTTAGAATGATTCCAGCAACCAATGAAGTTATCTACACGTCGTTGAAGAAATCTACGATTATGACACAGAAATGAAGTGTTGTTCTATTTGTTTGGAAGAGTTGGTTAACAATACTGAGTGTTATGCAATACCATGCAATCATGTGTTTCATCAATCATGTATCGTGACCTGGCTACAAACAAGTCATATGTGTCCCTTGTGTCGCTATCCTTTGCCAACCATTAACAATTAGGAAAAATATTATAATTATATAATAGAATTTCGTTAGTAAATTTTTTTGTATTCACGTAACGTTGTTGCGTTTTATAATATGAATACTTGTTTATTTGTTGACTACCTTATCAAGATTATCCAATACATTCTTAGTTGTTAAATTCAATAGATTGTTTTTTAATTTTAAAATATTATAAATAACTAGACAGAAAATTATTTTGAAGTGAAACAGTTTTGAGACAATCCTTGAAGGTGTGTTACGGATCTACCCCAGCGGCCCAGGCAACATAGATTGGGCTAGCATTAAGCCCAAAAGAGTAAACCTTATGATTTATTGCAATGAGAAGCAGAAATAGTTGAATATAGATGCTAATAACTTCGTATTAGTATGCCAATAAGATGCTACTTATTTCATACTACCAATTAATAATATAGTAATTTTGTAGTTTATTATTTTTACTAGAAATTAGCTACAAAATAACTATTGATTTTAAAATTAGCCACAAAATTATTTTGTAGCAAATTTTAAATTTTTTAGTAGTAATAATTTTTTTAAAAGATGATTTTTAATTTAACTGTTTAAAATTTCTAGTTATAAAAATTATATTTTTTATAATTTGAAATAAATTATAGATCAGCAGAACAAACTAAATTATATAAAAATATTATTTTTTATGCACTTACTTTTTTTACAATTATAAAAATATATAAGATTTTTAAAATTATAATTATTTCTATGATAATTATTTGATTTTTAATATCTTATTTAATAATATACTTTAAATTCATATGTCAAAATTATTATAAATTATATAAGGTAACTCTTGATCCTCATTTTTCATTTTCTTGCAATCGCAAGAAAATAAATGATGAGGATGAAGAGTAAATATCTTAAACTTACATCATATATATAGAGAGTATATGTATTACAATATTATTTATAATATATATTATATAAATGAATATATATTAGGATATATATTTATTGTATATTATATATCGAATAATTTTACGGTATTATATAATCATACATCATGATTAGTATAACTTTAAAATAATTATTTTAGAAGTCAACAAACATACAATATATGGTGATTTGTGATTGAATGATTATGTAAAACTAAACTATTTTATAATGTTAGTACATAATTTATTTTCAAAATCTTATACATATATTACACGTAATAATGTTTAATATATTTTTATAATATATTATATGTTATATATATATATTATTGTGTTATACAAGAGAGAGAGAAAAATCTATTCTATCTTAATGCTTCCTAACGAAACTCTCACTTAAGATAAAACAAATAATACATACTATTCAAGTAATTACTTGTCATTACTTTGGATGCGTATCTAGGTAGTCCCTTCCACTTTCATGTAATTACTTATCATTCCATCCTCTCCTTTGGATGAGGAAGTTCCTTTGGATGCATAGGATCTTTGAACGCCCATCTAGACAATCTCTTCCATCTTCATGTAGTCACATGCTATTCCAACATCTGTTTTGGACACATAAGTGTCTCTGGACACAGAGGCCCTTTGACGCCTATCCGAAAAACCCTTTCCATTTTTATGCATATACATATTATTCAAGCCTTGCTTTGGATGCATAGACTCCTTGACGTCCATCTACGCAGTCCTTCCATTTTCACATATTTACATAGTATCCCCATCCTACATTAGATGCAAAGGCTCTTTGAACTCATATTTGGGTAGTGCATTCCGTTTTCACATACTTACATATTGTTCCAACTCTACTTTAGACATAAAGGCTCTTTGGACGCTTATCCGGGCAATCCTTCCATCCTCACATATTCACTTATTATTCCAGCCTCTTTTTAGACATTGATGTGTCTTTAGACGTGGAAATGTCTTTAGAAGCATAGCCTACCTTTGACTCAGAATTGTCATTGGATGTATAGCTTGTCTTTAGACATGAAATGTGTCTTTGGACACATAGCTTTGCTTTGGACTCAAAGGTCCCTCTTGACCCGTATGTCTTTGGACACTGAATTGTCTTTGATGCGAAAGTCCTTTTGGACGTAGATACTCCTTTTGGACACCAACTTGAAAAGACCATTTCATTTTCATGTATCCATCTGCTATTCCAATCTCTCATTCGGATGTAGAAGTCCCTTTGGTAAAAGATTATAAAAAAGAGTTTTGCTCTATGGGCGTTTGGTAAAAGAGAAATATTTTCATATCCAAAAATCATGATTTTTGGAAATTATAAAACTTCGGAAATCATGATTTTAAGAATGACTAAAATTGCTTTGTCAGGTATAGATACTCTTAGGATGTTTACATATACCTAATGGAAATTAAAATTTTCCATATTTGATTTTAACATAATTTTTCCAATATACAAGTGATTTTTTCAAAACTATATTTTAGGTTCCATTTGGTGGTCATGATAGGATATGATATGAGAATAAGATAAGTTAAGATAAAGTCTCCATAACTTTTTTATGCTAAAATAATCTTTTAAATTCTTAATCCAATACTCATACTTGTAACAAATTAATGAAGGTGTATTAGATTAGGATCTTAAAAGATTACTTTGAAATAAAAAAATCTTGTAAATTTTAAAAGACTGTATAAGAATATAATAACTTATTAGATTTTTTTAAAAAGACTTTTATAATCGAGATTTTATAATTTGAATTTTAATAAGTTTATTTCATAAGAATTTATAAGACTTGAAAGGACTTTATATATTTACAAAAATTGAAATGACTTCATGAATTTTTAGAAAACTTTTAAAGTTATAAGAGTTGCTACACTAATGTGTCCTTCCCTTTGTTATTTCCCTAGTATAAATTTCTTGTTTGAGTCTAACAGCATATGTTAGAATAGTTATCACCAATAAAAAAAATAAATTTCACAATAATACTTATCATGCTAACTAAGTACGTATTCGCAAATATTTGTAAATAATATTATTTTTAAATAGAATTTTTGTATAGATATTTTTAATTTCTTTGTAACAACGAATTGAAATGATAAGTAAAAGACACACAAAGAAAGACACAAGAAAAGAAAAAAAAAACATGAAAATGGTAATCCATAATAATGTAATTGCATAGAAAAAACAATGTAATTGCATAGAAAAAAAACATGAATATTTATTGAGAAATAATTTTTTTTCTTGCAAATTCAATATACTATTCTAAATTTAGTTACCTAATTTTTATTAAGGAATCTTAATTAGCTAATGTCGTAAATCAAATCTAAATAGAATATACAAGTACATACTATAATAGTAAAATATTTAAAATTATATAAATCATCAACATATATAATTCAAGAGAATTTAAATATTTTAAATGTTTAAATCTATTTTTCCTAGCTGTAACAATTATATGTAACTAAATCTTTGGAAATTTATTAGATTTATATATATTTTTTATGGAATAAAATAATATTATATAGATAATTTGAGTATTGTTGAAGTTATCGTCAAATATTAGAATAGATTGATTCATCTTTTAAAAAATTTTAACTTCAACCGTATATTTATCTAAATATTTGATGTATGAATAAAATATATATATATATATATATATATATATATATATATATATATATATATATATTAAATTAATTATCTTTTTTTTTCCATCAATCTCAAAAACATATATCTCCTTTTCTATATAAATGGTAGTTCTTTTTGAAAAGTTTGTATAAGTTACTATTCTAAAACATATTTAGAATGGAACATCAACACTATCACTATTACGCGTCAATGTTGAATGATGAGCAGACCACAATTATGCCTGGTGATATTTTTAAATTCTACGTTAAAGTTTCATTTCACTCAATTAACACAAACACACAACGCTTACCATACTACTATCCTTCTCAATCCATATCTTGTCATAACTTCTTCCTCCAGGATGGCCAAGATTTCTTAAGAACACTATTGTCGCCCACACATTATCCATTGAATCTCTTGATGAAATAATAGAGGGGATCATATGTATTGTCCAAGAATTGTTCCAAGTTGATGTTGCTATTTCCCCTCCTCCTCCTTCCTTGGAATCTCAACACCAAGAGATCCCTTTATGGGTGGAAATCATCCTATATGATAATAACGTGCAAACAGCGATTGAAGACTCGATGCAGAATTTTAGAATGATTCCGGCAACCAATGAAGTCATCTACACGTCATTGAAGAAATCTACGATTATGACACAGAGCGAGTGTTGTTCTATTTGTTTGGAAGAGTTGGTTAACAATACTGAGTGTTATGCAATGCAATGCAATCATGTGTTTCATCAATCATGTATTGTGACCTGGCTACAAACAAGTCATATGTGTCCCTTGTGTCGCTATCCTTTGCCAACCATTAACAATTAGGAAAAATATTATAATTATATAATAGAATTTCATTAGTAAATTCTTTTATATTCACGTAACATTGTTGCGTTTTATAATATGAATACTTGTTTATTTGTTGACTACCTTATCAAGATTATCCAATTCATTCTTGGTTGTTAAATTCAATAGTTTGTTTTTTAATTTTAAAATATTATAAATAACTAGACAGAAAATTATTTTGAAGTGAAACAGTTTTGAGACAATCCTTGAAGGTGTGTTACGGATCTACCCCAACGGCCTAGGCAACAAGATTGGTCCAGCATTAAGCCCAAAAGAGTAAAGTAGAAAGTTTGTTATTGTATTGAATGGTTTTA
>JAENHJ010000344.1:0-45030 GCA_025330945.1 Mucuna pruriens | reverse complement strand
ATTTACCTGTAATTATTTTTATTCATTTCCCAAGTGAAATTCTTAAAATTATAAAAAGAAATTTTCTCCTTCCAATCCATTTTCTAGTTTCAATCTTTGTGGTCATTTATCCTAATTACGTCAATGTTGTAAAAGTGATCAAAGAAAATGTAACTAACCTTGAGTATGATTCAAATTTGATTTTTATTTATTGTTCATACAAATAGCTCTATTATGGTTCCTACTTATGGATATATGTTGCCTTGTATAAGTGGAGTTCTATTAGCTTTTCTTATAGCAATTTGGATAACTAATCGAGGTCTAATGTGCCTTTTCTTTCCTTTTGTTGGAGAAGACTCAATGGAGTTACAATTTGTTCCTCGTCATGTTTGTGTAGTTATTGACAAAGGAAAGGGTGTGAGGCATTAAATGAGAGGATGCATTTCAACAAAACATCAATATCTTGCCAAAAAGATGCTTATGGTTCTTTTTCAATTTTTATTTTAGACGAGGATACATTCTGGCAAGTAATAATGTTAATATTTTTCAGTGCCATATTTTTCTTTGTTTTTTTATAATACCAAAAAGGTTAATTGAGATTGTCAGTTGATCTAATTGGTGATGAGTCATATTTTTATATACTTTTATATGGGCTCAAGATGGATGTTGTTAAGAATTTTTAATGATTAAAAGTCTCAGTGTTAATCAAGATTTGAATTATGGGCCTAAAAAAATAGGAGAAATACAAATTTGTGCTAAAATGAGGTTTTTAACTAACAAAAAGGTTAAGACTTGTTTTGCAGGCCTGGCCCAAGTCATCTCTGACCTAGCTAGAACATACAGACTAGTCTAGTCGTCCCTGGTCAAGCCGACATTAGTGACTGAAAATCTCGCTAAGATCACTCCAGCAAGAATGCAGATATGATTTGTTAAGATTAAGGAATCTGTAATTCAGATATGATTTACTAAGATCAAGGAATCTGTAATGCAGATATGATTTGCTAAGATTAAGGAATCTGTAATGCATATATAATTTTACTAAGATCAAGGAATCTATAATTTGGGTAACTAGGAATGCAGATATGATTCTGCTAGAAATAAGGAAACTGGGAAACTCCTAAGATTTAGGAGATTGTAATCTGTAATTCGAATTGGAATCTTTAGGGTTTGAATTTCTGTTATTAGGATTAGATTTAGATTTATCCAGCTTGTGTATAAATAAGCATCACCAGGCCACGCCTTCATGTGTGGAATTTTCAACAAAATCTAGAGCTAGCGCCATCAGCAACTCTAGACACCCAAAGCTAGTACGGTGGTACACGCAAACTTCAAGACAATGTCTCTCTCGATCGAGGAGGTGTAGGATCAGGATTTGGGGAAGCTGGAAGCTTTCAGAGGTGATTACTCGTATAGCCGACGACTGCTGGACGGAAACCTCAACGCTTGGGCCATCACTAGTGCACCACTACCGCCCTCCCATTGGCGATCGTCAGGGAAGGCGGATTATCTAGAAACTCTGAATTTCTCACCTTGTATTCGATTTGGTTTTCAATCACATAACTGGTTTGCAATTCTGTTTTTTTAATTATATTTCCTACACTTTAATCTGCTTGTAACTTTGCCGTGACACATTGTTAAGGTAGACCATGTTAGACTAGGTCGATCTGAACTCGGGTTTAATAATCTGATTAGGTAGAACCTAAAATCAACCAAGTGCATACTCCCCTGCCAACTGATGAGGTAGCGATTGTGTAAATCCTCAGTATGGCAATGAACAAACATTCGGCGATCGTCAGTAAGAATCTAAGGTTGATTCTGAATATAATTCTAAGTAAGAATAGTAAATTGTTGTGTTTTGATTCCCCGAATTGATACAGTAGTTAGCATACATTAGTTTAGTATAGTTTAGTTTACTTTCTCGCACTTAGTTTATTTTCTGCACTTAGTTTATTTTTCTGCACTTAAACACAAACCTCCCTATTTATTGCTTTTTCTAGAGTTTGAGACCGAGTCATCCCGACTGCAGTGATCTATCTAAACCGACCGCAATAAGTCAACATTTCACAACTTTACCTGTAATTATTTTTATACGTTAATAAATATATTTTCATATTTTTTACCAAATTGATGTTTTTGGCATATTTGATGTGACTCTTGATACATTTTATATTGAAACTAATTACTTGTTTATTTGATATGATGCCTAATACATATTAATTATTGTTGGATTGAGTAATGCATG
Source organism: Mucuna pruriens (assembly GCA_025330945.1). Classification (NCBI taxonomy): domain Eukaryota; kingdom Viridiplantae; phylum Streptophyta; class Magnoliopsida; order Fabales; family Fabaceae; genus Mucuna; species Mucuna pruriens. Next base: position 42,809 of record JAENHJ010000344.1, on the reverse strand, counting down.
ACATTATGAATCCAAGGTAAGAAACGCCACATGATAAATGAAGTATACATGAAACAAATTCCAATTGTAGTATTTTCCAAGGTATTATAGGTGTTAGTATCAATTTAGTCAATGACCTAATATAGGCCTTCCTAATTCTCTGCCAACTTCCCATCCTTAACACTCCATTCTTTAATGCCAATTTTCCTCAAGACTAGCCACAAACATAAAAGTGTTGTGGAATTACTTTCTACTTATAACATTTTGCTATACTTTACTTGGTTAGTAATTGACAAATTATTTCCATTTTACATCTTTGCTCTATAAGATCTAGCTCTTCCTAACAAGTATTATTATTCAAAGTTGGTTTGAAGTGTTGAGCTCTCCAAGAAAATCCTTTTGTCTACATAGGTATTGTTACTTTAATACCACATTTGAGACAAAAAGGCATTTTCCTAATGGTAGAGTGTGTGAATGGTCCAATAAGACCAAAACATATTTGGTAATTGGAAGGCTCAATTACCTTTTAGTGTTAACTAACCTTATTTTGTCTTTTTAAGAATTACTTTGTTTGTTGCTTCCACTTGGTCGTTGGTTTGCAAGTGTTTTATTAATGAGAAGTGGTGTTTGGTTTTGAGACCTATAAGGAATTCTCTAAAATGGCTATTAGTGAATTGGGTGTCATTATCAGATATAACAACTTCAAGGATCCCAAATCGACATACAATCAAGTTGTACACAAATTTGGTGGAATATTTTGTTGTGATCTTTGCAAGAAACTCAAATTCTATCCATTTAGTGAAGTAATAAATTCCTATTATTAAATAGTTTACTTGTCTAGGGGCTTGAGGTAGATAATCGAGTATATTGATTCCTAACCAAGCCAATGACCATGAGGACAATAGGATTTTGAGCTTAATAGGAGGTATGATGTGAATGTTAATATAGTGATGACATTTGTCTCACTTGGTGATGTAATTGTAAGCATCAATTTCCATGGTCAGTTATTAAAAGCTAACTTTTAGGGTTTTTCATGCCAAAGCTTTTCATCCAAGATGGTGCATGCAAAAACCTTAATGTAATTTGGCTAAAGCATAACCTACTTTTGATAGAGTTTGACACTTGAGAAACGAGGGACAAAAATCTCTTTGTTAAAGTCAACCATCTATGACTATGTATTGTGAAGTCTTTCATTGTAACTTCTATGCTTCTAACACTAAAATTCTATCTTTCTCAACCTCCCATTATGTTCGATAAGGTCTTATTGATCATATATCAATCTCAAGAGTTGGTCATGATCTTTTGAGTAAATAATGTGAGGTTGTGTCTTCACTTTGTTGGAGCGATTTTAGCTCTCTCATGGTTATTATAGGGGTAAAAGCTTTGAGAAACCCCTATGATAATTTCTTAATGTTCTACTATTGATTTTAGGTTCTTTTCAATAGTTTTAAGGTTAATGGGTATTTTGATTGTGTTGTCTTTTGTGGTATGGTCCATGTCTTGTTGCTACATGCTTCTTGTTTTTCTTTGTGTGCTCCATGTCAACTAGAGAGAGTATAGTGGGAAACAGCTTAAATGTTGTTTTCCATATATGATGCCATTGTTCAACTTTAGTCACTGCAGGTCTTCTTAGGCGTGAAATGAATGGTCTCATTAAGTAGAGGATGTCACTAAACAATAAGGGAGTATACCTATAGAGATTTCAATGCGCAAGTCAGTATCTAATACAGTAGTTGTAACAAACTATTACCAATACAATGGAAAACATGTCATAACTCAAGGCATATGGATTCATTTATTTGGAAGACTCTTAATTAGTTTATTTATGAAAATTGGTGAAAGTGTTTTGCAATTGAATAGGATAGCAAATACCTCAATAAGCATACAGTTTTTGAATATTGTCACATATGGTAGCTAAAAATAAGTTCAAGTATCAAATGTAATAATTTGTACTTTATGACACTTACAACCCAAAATATAATATAATTTTTTCGAGCATAGCTAGGTCATTAACCAAAAAGGGGGAGGGGATACAAAACTCACCTGTCGCAAAGCTAGTCAAAACACTGAAACATGAAACTATTGAGGGAAAGGAGTAGGATGAAAGGTCCACCCTAGATGATCATCTTTAGTATTGACTCAACGATGGTAGGCTCAAGGTCTTGGACGAGAAGTATAGTGACAATTAACATTAGACAACTAATCTTTCATTAAATGTGTAGGTCAACTTTACATGGCTTGGATTCATAAGCACAAGTTAAGGGAAGCATAAAGTGTTATCAAGATCCACGAAACAAATGCATACTCTACCATCATGTTGCCCAGGTACTAGACCCTTTGAGGATCATTGTCAATCAACCAAGCTCCTTTTGGACACATAATGGTCTTAATGAAGTGAAGAGTGAAAACTCCCAAGTGGACTTGGTTCAATGACATTTGATATGAGTTCAACCTCTTTAATGAACATGTTATTCTAGGTCATCCAAGTCATACATATGTGATAAGAACATAAGGGTAAGTTAACGAAATCAAACATATATAAATTTAATCATAAAAGTTACAATAAGTGTTCATGTTCTTGCAAGCACAATCATTAAGATAGAATACATAGTTAAAAGACCTGAATCACTAGAACAAACTAGTCTTACTCCATAGAGGCTCTAACTTTCAAACAATTAGTCAATTTTTTTTTTAAAATAGTAAATAGTATACATGTGACACATGTAAAAAAACCATATGACAAAAATGATAAAACTTGATTTACAAATGAGATAAAAGTTTGTCGAGATTGATATACGTGGATAGTGGCTCACCATGACTCAAGGTTTGTAATGACCTTGACTTCTTGTGAAATTGCTCATCTCCATATCCCCAATACCTAATTAATTTAGACTTGGAGGCCTAATCTCATTGTAATGCAATCCATATATGCATCAAGGCAAATCATAACATCAATAGACAATAGCATACATTGTGCTCAAATGAAACCTTTTGATCCATCATTTCTATTTATCATTTATCATTGCGTCAAATGATAGTTTTATTAAGTCTTATAAATTATGGGTCTTTAAGGTTCCACTTGAAATTTCCATCTTAGAGTAGTTTTGTTCTCTTAATTCTTATTATTCATTGAAGGAAGCTAACTAATTGAAGTTTAAGAAAAGGATTTAAATAAAGATAGTGTCTATGCTAAGTATTCCACTTTCACCTAATGAGCCACTTGGTTTGCCTAACAAATCACTCATGGTCTTTTTTGTTCCTCATGGATTTGCACAGTGAGTGGGTATTTTTGCTCAATGAACCACTCACCGGGATGGTGCAACTTTTTAGAGTTGACTTACTCGCTTAGTGAATCACTCGTTGCACTCGCTAATGAAGGGTTTCCTTTGCTCAACAAAAGAGACTAGAGAGTCTTGCACTAATACTTATACAACGAGTCCTAAATTTGCTTAGTGAATGGGGTCATAGAGAATTTATTCTTAATTTTTTGTTTTAGTTGCTTAATGAGACACAATCTTGCCTAGCGAGGCAAGACGGGGAAAACTTAGCACTTCATATTGGTTGGCTCTCGCTTAGTGAGTGGATCACTCATTTAGTGAACATGATTGTTGAGTGAAAATCATAACCGTTTGAATTTGTATGAATTCTCTATGAGCGAGAGACACCTCTCGTTGAGTAAATTACCTTTTTTTAACTTAAAACCTAGAAAAATGATGAACTAGTATGTGTGATTATCAACTTAAAAAATTCTTATGTAGTTTAAACAAATAATTATGACTTTGAAAAATAATTTGTGCAACAAAAGTAATGGTAAAATCAAATAAAATAGATAAACATAAATAAAGTAGATAGAGAAATTTGAATTTATGTTTAAATTAAGAGTCATAGTTTCATTTATGTTTCCCCTTTAATCTCTATTTCATGCAATTTGTTGAATTTAGTCTCCTTTATTACTAATTATATCTTAATACTATTAGGATACCTTAATTTAGTACTCCTTATATTTTTTTTCTTAGGATGATCCCTAGTTGATCATATAGAAATGAATACTCAAACAAGCATTAGGAACATAGAAGTTGATTAATAATTAATTAAATCAGAAATTTTGAAGAACAAGTTTGGTCATGCAATATCTCTGAATGTAATTGTTTAATGAGTCTACCAACTAATTATGATATAGTTGCTACTAATTAATCGATTTAAATATGTAAAGGATGATCACTTCTTTACAAGGATATTAAAAACAATAAAACAATTTAATAAAAAAGGGTAGGAAAAAATAGAAAATTGTATTCAAAAGTGAGATTGGGAGTTCCAAACACGAATTACACCAGAACCTTTAAAAAAATTAGTTTAATTACCCATACATATGGTGAAAGTGAAGAAGACTAAAATAAACATAAAGAAGCAAGGAAAAGAAAAACCCATAATAGTCAGGGGTTCCATTCCTCCACTTTGTACCATGCCTTGTGCCTTGCTAAAGTACTGTGTGGTGCTCTTAAAGTGTTTTGGAATTGAGGAGAAACATTAGAGGGGTAATAAAGTATGGGAGATTGGAATTGTGAGGTGTTGGGCTAATTCCTTTGTGGGCTTGTATGGTGAATTATGCATTATATATGTTAAAAATAATAAGATTTTCTCCCAAAAAATCCTTAGCATTAATATACAAAATTTTGGTTTATTAACCTCCCCACATTTGAACATTGCTTAGAGTTGAGCATGACCGCGATGTTCTTATTTGTGCATGATGCACGAGTATGCTGAATGGAGCACGGTTGTGCTATGTGTCTTTCATGCTTGTGCACAAGCATGCTGGGCTGGGCATGACCATGCTACAAGACTTTGGAGCAAGCACGAGCATGCTATGTTGACCATGAGCACGCTATGTTGAGTATGACGGTGTTGATCTTCAATAACTTTCTTTTTTGGGTCGAAAATATTGATTTTTGGCCTATTTTCTACTTTTTTTCTACTTGTGGACCTATATTACATTAAGCTCAAGGAAAAAAGTTGAATTGTGCATTATATATGTTAAAAATAATGATATTTTCTCCAAAAAAATCCCTAGCATTAATATACAAAATTTTGGTTTATTAACCTCTCCACATTTGAACATTGCTTATTCTCAAGCAAAACTTATCTTTCCAATATTCAAAAAGAACACAAGTAAAACCATTCTAATCTTATAGAGGATTTTTTTTTAAAAAGAAACATAATAGACAAAACTAAATGAGCCAGAATCTCTTTTATTTAAGACAACCATTAATTGAGTGCCCAATTAAAGGATAAGATCCTAAAATTTTGATCTCATTGAATCAAAGATTCACTTTACTGACTCCTCTCAAGTGTTTTAGGATTTACAATTTTAACACTCTTTTCCCCTATGAAAACTCCTAACTTACAAATTGTAAATCAATCAAGTATTTGAAAAGGAGTTTTTCAAGCATGTGAGAGCAGAGTTTTTTTATGGGTTGTAATAAGGCCATGAGTTCTTGTGTCAAGCAGGATAGAAAAAAGAAATATGATGTTTTTCCAAAGAGTTTACCTTTTTACCTTTGTTTGAATCACCCTCAAGAACTCTTTCCTTGATGATTGATATTTTTCTTTTATCTTTCTTTTTTTTTCATTTCTTGCTATGCTCTCTTTTAGTGTTTTTCTGAACTTCAAACTTTATTCGTGAGATTTTCTCACTTTTTTTTTGTTTTTTTTTACTTATTAAGGAAGATGAGGAATGTTTTTGGATGAAGAAGAGATGAAGATTTATTACCATACCTTGTTATTATTAAAATTCTTTGAGAGTGCTTCAACTTTACGAGTGTTTCAAATGAAAATTTTCTAAGCTCAAAGATGACAACTAACGATAATTTGAAAACAAGATTATAAAGGCCTACAAGAATTCCTAATAACCCCAAGCCATAAAATGAGTCAACATAGGGGACACTCAAGGAAGAACTACGGATGTTTTTGATGTGATCCTTTTCAAGTCAAATTCTTACTATTTGTGAGCTTTATTTAACAAGGGCTTGTGACGACTAGAGCTAATTTTAACTCTCAAAAGATGATCTTTCTTTATTGAAAATTCTCTAGTACATAGATGACGAAGTCAATATGTTTTCAAACAATAATTGTGACATGTTGGTAAGATCTTGACCAAATTGTCCAAGTGTACGACCTATCTAGAACACAAACATTTATTGTATTGATTTTTAAGATAAAATTTCAATTTTAGTTGAAAAATAATACAAAAAGTTCTTAAAAAAATTAAATTTAAATTTTGTGCTTTCTTAAATTAGTCTATTTTTTTTTTTTTTTAATGAATTCACAATTCGGGATATAAAGATGACATAAGTGGGTGATTTGGTTTTGACTAGTTTTTAGATTTTTTTAATTGTCTCACTAATATTTTGATACAATTCAACATAAAATAAGTTAGTTTAAATTCATCATAACCAGATCTACATTATTAAAAAAATAAATCAAGTATAGGGGCCTAAGGGTACAAAATTGGCCACCCCTATAATAACTCTCAAATTGACATATATTACCCTTGCAAAAGTTTAGCAATAGATGTCGCTTAATAGCAATGTGTTATAATTAGATGTAAACTAAAATTAATATCTATAGTTGAGTCCTTCCTCATTTTTATGGTCTTCTAATCATCGATTTATTAATAAATCAAATACTGTCAATGAAACTGGATGAAGTGTGTCATTTATCTCGTTGCCAGGAATCTGAACTGGACTTCGCTTTGGTACAATCTGTGTACAAAAACAAACAAAAAATAACTAGATATCAGATCCGCATATTGTATATGGTGTGTTTATAATAAAAGTAAGAGAAACAAAAAAGTTACATTTTTTGGGTTTACGAAGCTATTTTCATCCAATGCATTTTCAGATGTGAGCACTGTCTTTGTAGCATTAGTTGGATTTGAGCTCACTAGTCCGTAAAGAGAAATCTTGAGATATACTTGGTTGTTCCCCACGTTTGCAACCTAGACAAGTCAATTGCTTTAAGGTGGTGATATTTCTAGTAAAAGCATTTGTAACAAATAACAAATCTATTAAGACCAAATATAGGAAGGTACAGTAATTAGCTCCTATAATAATAATAATTCTTTTTTTTTCCCTTTAATTAGCTCGAATTGTTGTTATATGTTTAAAGAGTTTAAATAACTAGGTACTTGTGTTATACCTTATGGATCCATAGTTGGGTATCTATTCTAACACTTATAAATTGTGCTCGTGTAAGAAATCACATAAACAAATAAAGAGAGGAGTATGCATTACCTTTATTTTTAAGTAATTTTTTTGTTGTTGGGATTTTTCCAAAGAATTGCAGATGCAGCAACTAAATTAGGGTCCGGTGTTTGAAGTTGTGAATTCAGAAATGTTGCTCCATTTGACTCTCTAAACATAATCTGCACCCAATAGCTAGGAGTTCCATAAACCTGATCGGAATTCAAAACAATTGCATCTGGGTTCCACCTATAATGACCAAAAAAGATATATCTCAATGTGGATCTCATACAGCAACTGTTTTATTTTATTTATTTATTTTAAACATAGGTAAAATATTTACTAGTTTTGTCAATAACTAATTTTTATATAAAAAAATCTAAATCTATCTTCTCAATCACATTTTATTTATTTATTTACAAGTTAAAAACCAAAACTTTTCTTAAAGAATCTGACTGTAATAGTTTCAGTTGGACAAATGTAATTATATGTTTTACTTAATCTATAAATCCTCTTATCTTGGCATTTCAGTTGGAATTTTGAGTATCATTTTTTAAATGTAGCATTTGTGTAATTCCTACTACAGATTTTTATGGAAAAAGAGAGATAGATGATAGAAATTTTATGGTAAAAGGCATACTTCCTGTCATTTGCATTTACAAAAAGTGGCGCATAGCTAGCCATTATCACATGATCACTGCATCAGAAATGGAAAATGGGAATGGTGAGTACGAAACTAGTATGAACAAAGAACAAAGTAATTAGGAATGGAATCCCCTTACACTAATTTCTTTTAAAAAACATTAATTTTAACATACGTAAATTAATTTTTTAATGTTATCTAGTGGAACAAAACATTTTTTTTTTAATTTTTTGTAAGTATTTATAGTTAAATTTATTTCAAAAAAATTTTGTTGGAAATTACACATCATCTTATCTGATGATACGAATAATATATATAAATTATCTTATATGAATAATGGTGATATGAAAAAATCAGTTTTTTAAGTATTCAATTATACCTAAATCTACTTTCTAAAATTTTAATTATTCTTGTGCTATTTTTTTATACATGCAATTTAAGTTAAATTTTTTACCTTATTTATTATATTATTTAAGCACATACTTTCATGACAAAAAATTTCCTCAATAGTAGTTGATTCATTTTCAAACACCAGAGCAACAATAGTATCTTACAAGGATATCAATAAATATAAATTAAGCTGTAATTAACCTGTTTCTTTCTAATCCAATAAGGAATCCAGCTTCGGCCACGGCTCCCAAAAGGGTTCCAAGCTTAGCTTCTTTGTCTCCAAATAGAGCATACTCACTCACAAAAGCCTGTATGGTATTCAAATCATTCAAGTATCAAATGCATACATAATATAAATAATTAACACTTCGATAGAGAAAGAAGATAGTTATGTGAGGATTACAAAACCTTTGGACCATTTCGTGGTGTCTTATCAAACACATGAGAGTTATTAAACATTATTATAGCTTCAGTTTGATAAGTCTGGAAAGAAAGTTAAGAGTATATATGAGAAAGGTTAAAACGAAAACCAAAATATACGCAATAATTTTCAAAGTAAATGAAACTATGAAATAACGAATGTCAATTAATTGTAAGAGATAGGATATTACGTGGTAATCGTATATATCAGCCGGATGATCTAACGGTTTGGAAGAAGCATCGCAATTTGAAATAATTTGAATATCTGGATAATCATGTTTTATTGCTCTGTAGAAAGCTAGGTAGTTTCCTAAATGTTTTGTAGAAGATTAGAACAACTCTTTAACAATAAAGTTAATGGTTAGATAAATTAAAAGAATTAAAGTTAATAAAAATATATATAAGAGTTTTTCTCGTTTATGTTACGGTTAACTTTGAAAAAAACATACAAATTTAAAACAAATTAATACTACAACCTAAATAAATTAGTTTTTTTTAATTTTAATAAATTAGTTAATTAAATCTTATAAAAAGAAATAAGAGAGAATAATTTATTTTTTTTCAAAAAATACTTCATTTTCACCCAAAAATTCAGAATGTAAATACTTAAAAAAAAGGACAAACAAAAAATCAAGAGAGAAAGAGAGAGCATGCCTTGGTAGTTTATCTTCCCACAATCTTCATTTCCAATAGCAACATATTTTAGGTTAAAAGGCATTGGATGCCCCATAGATGCTCTAAGGGAACCCCATTTTGAAGTAGCCTCACCTCTGGCAAACTGAATACCATCAAGGGCTTCCTAAAAACAAACATGACATTATGATGTGCTGAAAATATTTTACTCCATTGTTTCAGAAAGGAAAAAGCAACAACAATATGCAAAGGGAAGAAACAGGAATAAGAAATTATACTTGCACAAAAGGTGTGATGACACTTGTGTCAATTTCATCAGTATGGCTGATACCTGTATTATTGAATTAAACATACACAAAAGTACAAATTCAGCAATGATCCTTTCACAGTACTGAAAATTTTAAATCAAACATAGCATATAGCAATAAGTGTTAAAATACCGTTGTTAAATACCCACACTGGGGTTGCACCAATGTCCTCTGCTAGCTGCACAAGAAAATTGGCTTATCATGATTGAATTTCACAATAACAACAAAGTGTGATTGTTTTCATCTGTCCAATAAATGGACTTACTTGAAGACCCTCAAAATAACCAAATCCATCATCTGTCCAATAATTCCAAACATCACCCAAGTGCCCTGGTCTATGTTGCCAAGGTCCAACACTATCTTTCCACCTAAATGCATTTCTTAGTGTTTGTCCTTCAATAAAACAGCCACCTCTCGCAAGATAAAAGATTGCATTAAATTTGGAAGTTATTTCAATGTTTGATGACTTAAAGACAAATTAGAGGAGGAAATTGGAAAAGGGATAAATCATATTAAACAAAATGATATGATGTGATCGACAATCCTTACTATATAGCATGTACTCAATTCCCCATGAAATAAAAAGATAGAACAATTATGCTACATCCAGAATGGAATCTACCCAAATTTTTTCAACAATTGTTTGACAAAATTTTTAAAAAGTTTTTTAATATTGTGTTTCAATTAGAGTTGAAGTTTCATCTTAATAATCGGGATAATAAATATTTGTATTAAAAAATTAAGCAAATTACAAAAATAAAATTCTAATTATGATTAAAAACAACACAAACAGTAATTATGAAATTGTATCTAAATTTTGTCCCAAAAATAATTCCAGGTCATTTTCACGTAAATTTGGCAAAAGCATTCTAACTACCTATGGTTTTCCAGAAAGATAGTTAATGCATTTCTGACATGAAATCTCATTCTTTTCTTCAGTTTATGCATACCTGGAAATCTGAGAAAGGCTGGTTTCAACTCTAATAACATGTTAACCAAGTCACTTCGAAACCATGTCCCTGTGCCAAGACAAGTTTGAAGGTTTACTAATAAAAATAAATACAATAAATTTGAGTATTGCCAACAACGAGAGTTTGACATTCCGGTCAAAGAACTTGATAAAGTAGCTAGAAAATTTGCATGTTGTAACAATAAAGCCATGAAGGAAAACATGCCTTAAATGTGTCCACAGGCATAGCAGACACTTGGTCCAACCATATCATCCCTTTTTGGGTGGTTGTTAAATACAAAGATGATATGGAACTTGATGCAGTAGCTACTAATGTAGTCTCCTTCCTTGTCCATTCTGAAACTTCTGATGCAGAAGCTCTAGAAGACAATGTATTAATATAATATTCATACGCAAATGATTCTTTTTATGTGCCTTTTGAGCATAGTGTCTAGAATTTTGAAACAAAGGGCTCACTTGATATTTCTAGAAGCCAATATCTCTCCACCTTCAGTTTTTCTGAATGATATTGTCATATCTAGTGGTCCTTTTGATCGAACATAGAAGACAACTTTGTATTCCTTCCCTTGCACAATATTCTGATACAAGATTTCAAGGTTAAAAAATGGAGATCTTTTTCAATTATGGGAAAATATAAAAAAAAAAGTGTATTTTGTATGGAGTGAAGTTTTACATGTTCAATAAATTAAACATAATTATAAATGACTTTTAAAACAATTACTATAAAAATTTTCAAACTTATTATATACAATGATATGTTATTAAATGAATTTTTACATAGTGAACCAACCATTTACTCAAAAGAAAAAATAATTTCATAAAATAAATGTTTGTTTCTTAAAACAAATGTAGAGAGTTAAATTTAAGCATCTATCATATAAAGAAGGGAAATGAACAAAGGAATAGGAGTTCTTATGAGACATTATTTATTATTCTCACCATGCCCCAAAAACCTGGGTTAGAGATGCCAACACCATCGGAAGGGCAGTCGTCACACATCACATCCATTTTTAATGCAACCTTGTTGCGTTCAAAGCAAGAACTTAGTACAGTTTGTATTAAAATAGCTGATTCTTGTCCAACTATAGTCCATGGTGCAATATTTGTTGGAACTTTTGTGCCCCCAGCTTCAAAACCTGAATCACAGATTAATATAATGAAATACATTCTATTACCATAGCATTGTAATGAAAACACTGCTGTACTTAAATATTATCTACTGTGGAGTAGACTGTGTAATAGTAATTTTGTGCAATTAATTGAACTTATAGGTTGCTCTTTTAGATCCTAGCAAGGTATTAGAAGGAGAATATTGAATGACGTCTAAGAATATTACAGTAGTTCAAAATAATTGTGTTAGACAAATATATGTTTGTTTGCATTTTTTTATGATTTAAAAGTTTTAGAGAAATCATTTAAAAGAAATTTTGGAGAATATGGAAATTAGTGACCTCTGTTGTTCACAAGCTCTGCCCACAGTCCACCAGCACCGGCATGATTGATCTCCTGGAAAAGAATTTTAAAAACTTGATCACTTTTTAAACATTTCAATAAAAAAGGGTATCTTGTTCAATATACCCATGCATTGTCAAATGAAACTCTATTTTAAAATTTTCAATAACCCTTTAAGTTTGTCATATTAAGAATTTTATTATATTCAATTTTTAAATATGTTATAAATTTTTAAAGAAGCTGTGCAATCCCAAGCTAGCACCACAGTCCTTTCCCACCTCAAAAAATATTCCGAAAAGAGTCTCAGGAATTGGCCTTCCAGATGCATTAGAAGCATCTACGACGAGAGTTGAAATCTGGTCATTAGCATAAACACAACCTTGGAAAGCAAGACAAGACACTATGATGAGGGAGAGCCGAAGAGAAATGCAAAAAGTCTTTGAAAAAATCATTGCTTCTTTTTTTCACTTGTTTAGTGTGATACAACACATTCTATTGTCTTAGATTTATTTCTTGTTGGCTTCTATTTATTAGACAAATTAGGAACATTCCCAACACACACTGAGATGAGATCCGAGTCTCAAGAATATTTGAGTGAGGCAAGGAGTTTTTTATGCATCGTAGCTCAAGTTAGCAAATGAATAGTCTCAGTGGCATCAATTTGTTTATATATAGAGGTACATATAATTAGATTGTTTTTCATTTTAAGAATGATAGAATAATATATTATAATTATACACAAATAGTAGAGATTAAAATTGAGCGATTACATAGTCATATAAGAAAATCATAAATATTTATCTTGAGTAAATAATATATACATTGATGTTAAAGAATTTTTATTTTGCTATCCAATCATAATTATCATATATATACATTATAATTTTTTAAAATTATGGATTGATTGTATAAATATTTTTTTTATATTAATAATATATAAAATTTAAACTTCGTATTTTAATTTTAATTTTTGAAATAAAGTCCAATAACTAATATTTTATTTTTCTTATTTCCATGTTGTGCGTCAATAGTGTTATTTAAGGATGAACTTTCCTTCTTCATTCTAGGGCCCTTGCCTACTGAAAAGCCAGCAAAGCCTCATCGTAGGGTTATTTATGATTAGGATTATCATGTAGTTTAAATACGGTGAACGGAGTATTTTCTTACCAATACACAAAAATAAAAAGTTGCACATACTGACAAATTCTGTGGCCAATACAGTACCATATATAGGTTTGATAAATTCTTGTGACTAAACTAATATGTTACGACATTGATTTCATTATTATTCTTATCATTAATGGTACAACATTGCCAATTAAGCATCAATGACGTTGACCCTAAGATTCTACTCCCACTCGCTATCTGCATCTATTTTCTACACATGAACAAGTTTAGGCTTCAAGTCATGTGAACCCCAGTTTGGAAAATAACAAAAGTTTATGTCTAATATCCCACATAACTTTCGCAAGTTCAGCTCTTCTATGCATGTGGGTTGGTCTGGTCATTGAAGGCACCACGATATATTTACTACATTTCTTGATAACATAAAAAAAGGAACAATCAGTTTTATATTTGTCTTCATTTTTATTTTTATTTTAGCAACATTATTCCTATGCTCTAACTAGCTAGATTCTAATCATATTAACAAATCCAATGATGTCACCGAATAGGGAGAGAGAATTACATATATCCTAGTGTGTATAACTTATGATTGTCATTTGATTTTTTTTGAAAGTATAGGTGACTAACAAATGTTTCATAATAATAAAAACTAAAAATAAATCTAAATTTTAGGGTGGTGAAAATTAATAAAAGTTTTTAGAAAAATTATTTATTTTATAGATACAAAAATTATATTTAAACCTTTATTTTTTAATAACTGAACCTATCCTTATTTGGTCCTTTTATTACTTTTCATTAAACAAGCAGTTAGATTGCAGGCTAGTTTCTGCTTGGAAGGTTAGAGCATCCAACCCTGATCTAAAAGTTATACCACGCAGTTGAGGTAACAAAGGTAATGATAAATGCCTCCCAACTAAATTTGTTCCATTCACAAAAAGTTAGAATTTAATTCCCAAAATATGTCATATTTTTAAGGGAAGGAAGGGAGACTTTAGCACCGACACCAACCTGATTTTATTTATAGGTGTAATTGTTATTTTACTAACCATGTAAGTGTCCAATGGGATAGCTGAAACCTGATCTAACAAGTAACTTCCTTTCTTGGTTGTGGTTATTTGAAGGCTTGATTTGTGATTATTACCTCTTGCTTCCACTATTGTCTCCACCCTTTTCCATTTTCTATCTCTAAAAACAGACCTGTTAAGAACAAAAATTAGTTGTTTTAATCAATACAAAGTTACAAACAAATGAATTTATGAGTTATTGAGTATAGGTCGTAGAATCTCTACAATGCCTTCTAAAATTAACAGAAACTTACCTGATATTTGATGTGACTTCTATAACATCAACACCCCCTGAATGAAAGTTTAAAATCAAACCTTCTTTCTGATTTAATATGGTACACTATTTTATACCTTTTTCCTTGCTCAATATTCTGAACATAAAAAAAAAGAACAAGTTTTAGATAAAAGTTACTCGATGCGTAAAGCAGCTTTATTACGCTCAAAACAAGAGTTACGATCAATTGATACAGAAATAGATGCTTTATTTCCAATAATTGACCATGGATAAATATTTGAGCCACTAGCTTTTTTAAAATTAAATTGATGATAATAGAAAAAAATTCACTTAAAAAATATTGAAATCTAACCGAATCCATGACTGGAAAGACAAGATCAAGAAAAGTTTAGATGTATGGAATGAAATATGTAACCTCTATTACTAACAAGTTCTGCCCACAGTCCACCAGAACCAGCATGATTTATCTTCTAAAAAGTAAATATTAAAGAAATTGGTGACTTTTTTAACAACACAGACAATTTTAAAGTTCGCTTTTTATGAAATGATCATGCTGGTTTGCAATGAAGTTCAACAAGTAACCTTTTTTATGAAATGATCATATATTTATTGAATTATTAAAAAACCTGTTTAGCATTAAAAGGGTTTCTTGGGATGAGGGAGGCCTACCTCAACGAATACTCCAAGAAAAGTGTTGGGAATTCGCCTTGCAGTCGCCTTATTGGAAGCATGTATAACTAGTGTTGAATTTGCATCAACGCAGCAGCATTGAAACGCAAGAAAGTGAATCATGATGAAGGAATAGAGCATAACATCAAACGAAGCCTTAAGAGAACAAATTAACGCCATTATTATCAAAGTCTACGATGATACTTTGTCTATCAAATCATATATATAGGGATGGAGAATTCCTAACTAATGTGCCTCCTCCTAACTACTAAAAGGAAAATGTGTAAAATGTAAAAGAAAATACTATCTTTTATCAATCCTTGTAATAATGTGCTTGGTTTTTGGTCCCTGTTAGGTGCATCCTGATCCACACAAAAGTATACAATATTTATGATGCATAAATTAGTATGAAACGCTTATTAAATACAATATGCTTAAGATTATTTTAAAAAATATATAAAATACAATACTTGTATGATATATATAAATTTATAAATAATAAATATATAATTGCAATTGTGTAAGTTCAAATTAAAAATATATTTTTTGGATATTTCAAAAAATAAAAATTATAAATTATTCTCATCATAAATCACTTTTCATTGTCCACAAACAAGAATAATATCAATCTCATTTTTTCTTGCATTCATTTATAAATTAAGAAAATAATTTTCATTTGTATTTCATCTAGGGGACAACGCTTCCACATTTCTATTTTACACATGCTTCTATGTCTCATGTAGCTGTATTAGATTTTCTTAACTTTTTTTCTAAAAACTTGGGATATTTCACAAATATGTATTAGCGAAGTATCTAAGAGAATAGATATCATATACATATCAAATATGAATACATGAAGCAAATTAGTATAAAGCCCTGTGACTTGAGAATCTTTCTGATAATGCATTAAAGCTCGTACAAATGTAAGGCGGCGCTGAATCATGACTAAAATCAATTAATAACAAACACAATAAAGAGAAAGAAAAAACATTAAATATTTCTGTATTTTCAATTAATACTTATCACTATATAATTATTAACAGCGATATATATGAACTTGAACCTTGGAGAATAATTTTAAAACATTTTTTTTGGAGAAAGAATGGATAATTTCAATACAGAAAATGGAGGAGTATAGACCGAATATAATCAATATCTCATGTACTACAATAGTATTTTAAAATTTATATAAAATGTAGAAAAATTAAAATGAGAAAATATTAAAGACAAATAAATGTTTAAAAATTATAAAGAAAATATTCATAATTAATTAAAATCGAATTTAGAAATATATAAATTGTAAAAGAAAAGAACTTTAAATTATAAATAGTGTTTAGATAAATCCTTAAAATAAATCTTCGTTGTAATGTTCTTAATAATTATTTCAAAGTACATATTTAATAATTTATATCTTCATTTAATACTCATCACTTACCCACTTCATATTTGTTATGGCTGGATAAAAATTAAATTAATAAAGATACAAAGGAGTTGTCATTGACAATGGCATCTTTCTCTCCAATCCATGCAAACAGAGTTTGCAATGGAGCACATAGCTTAGCAACACTAGCTTTTTCATTAGATGAAATGTATTGGGTTGAGGACTCTCCTCACCAAATCGCATCATTCTCATCTCTGATGCAAATCATTCTCATGTTTAAATAAAGTTCAATACATCCTTTTAAAAAAATAGATCCTACAAATTTGAAGTTAAGTTTAAATTGCATGTCTATTTCTTTTCTAATAATCATTAATAGAATGTCACCAGCTTCTTTCCAGCAATATTATGGACCATTAGATGCACCTAAATAGTTAAGATTGAAACTTAAAATGTCATACTAAAATAATGAATGTTAACCGTTGATGGACAAAAGGTCACCCTTTTGATGATGGGAAGGTGGTACGGTACCTCCAATAAGGCATCACCAATATGGTGACACAACGTAGCGGATAAAAATTCCCCCTAACTTGTAAGAATCTCTAAGGAGTAACCACAAATGCATATGAAAGTGACAATGAGAAGAATCACACAAGAGAGACCAATTTTTTTAACGTGGAAAAACTCCCTCAAACGTGAGGAGTAAAAACCACGGGTCGTCCAAACCAAAGAAATTAATCCATTATGATTAATTAGGAGTACAAGAGTTATTTTCTGTATCTCTCACTCACTCTGTGAAAAATTCACTCTTTCTCTCTATGAGAAATCCACTCCCTTTCTCTATGAGAAATCCACTCCCTTTCTCTATGAGAAATCCACTCTCTCTCTGAGAAATCAACTCTCTCTCTGTCTCCAAATCTAACCCCTTCTCCTCGTATAAAGAGAGACCTAGCGAGCTTGAGAGTATTGAGCTTTTGTCCACATAGTTGGGAGCCCAAAAATAACCCAACATATCTCCCCCTCACAACTATGTGGAGGTAATCGCTAGTCCCGTGATCTCACGGCAAGCTTCAAACTTCCCTCTTGTAACTACCTTGGTCATCAAGTTATCGCTCTGACTGTCACAGAATAACCAATGTTCGTCTGGAACAAAATCAACCTCTGCCTTGGTAATGGACAAAGCAACATACTTCTACAATTTAGATTGCCAAGCCTTTTGTCTTTCTTCACTCTCCATGGACTCTTGGTAACATTCAGGTTCTCCATCTGTCAAGGTCACATACTCATCAGAAGTATACCTTGTAGATGATTGTCTCTGCCTATTAGACCTCCTGACTTGAATTGGAGGCAATTCAGGAGCATCACCCAGATTCTCATCTCGTGACATCTCTTGCTCCTCTTCAGCATCATCATCAAGGGGAACATCAAAGTCATCTCCAAGTTGCTGATCACCAACATAATTATGTTGCTCACCATTCTGGACAATGTCTTCAATGGTTTGATCTTTCATGAATTGCACATCACGGCTTCTAACAAGTTTCTTCTCAATAGGATCATACATCCTGTAACCATACTCATCATGACCATACCCAATGAAGATACACTACCTAGTCTTCATACCCAACTTGGATCTTTCATCCCTTAGAACATGCACAAAGGCCTTACAACCAAAGACTCACAAATGATCATACTTGACATCTTTGCCAAACCAAATCTTGTCTGGCACCTCAGTATTCAAAGCAACTGCAGGAATGAGATTAATAACATGTACTACTGTGTAAAGTGCCTCATCCCAGAAATGCTTAGGTGACCTTACTTCAGAAAGTATGCACCTAACCCTCTCAATCAATGTCCTATTCATCCTCTCTACTAAGCCATTCAACTGAGGAGTTTTAGAAGGAGTCTTTTCATGTCTGATACCCTACTGCGTGCAATATACATCAAATGGTCCACAATACTCACCACCATTGTCAGAACGAATACATTTCAGTTTCTTGCCTGATTGTCTCTCAACCAAAGCTTGGAATTGTTTGAACTTCTCTAACACTTGGTCCTTTGTCTTCAACACATAAACCCAGATCTTCCTAGAACAATCATCAATAAAGGTAACAAAATAAAGTGCACCACTAAATGACTTTACCTTCAATGGGCCACAAACATCAGAATGCACCAATTCTAGCAACTCTGACTTTCTTGAGGGAGGATGCTTCTTAAAGGATACTCTGGTCTGCTTACCAGCCATGCAATGAGAACACTTCTCCAACTCTGCATTCTTCAATCCTCGAAGCATGTCCTTTTTGGCTAAACAAGTCAACCCTTTTTCACTGATATGATTAAGCCTTCAGTGCCACAAAGATGCCTCCATATCCATGGCATTCACACTGTCTTTAGCAACCAAAGCTTTTGTCCAATATAATTTAGAAATTTTCTCCCCTCTGGCCACAACCAAGTTACCTTTGGTGAGTTTCCATTTTCCATGACCAAAGTGATTATCATAACCACCATCATCAAGCATATACACAGATATCAAGTTAAAGCGAACATCTGGAGCATGTTTGACTCCTCTAAGCCACAACTGCATTCCTGTGTTGGTTTGCAAGAAAATATCACCAACACCGATCACTGTGGTCACACCATCATTACCCATCTTCAACACTCCAAAATCACCTACAGTGTAAGATGTAAAGAACTCCTTCCTTGGTGTAACATGCAATGTAGCACCACTATCAATAATCCACATGCTCTCATCGAATACAAAATTAACCAATTCAAAGTCTTGAAGAATGACAAGATAATCACCTGTAGTAGTGGTGACACGATCATGATCATCATGATCATCATCCTTCTCTTTTGACTTACCCTTTTTGCCTTTGTTCTCCTTTTTCCACAGGAAACAATGTTTCTGTATATGCCCTGTTTTGTGACAGTAGTGACACTCCACATTCTTGTATCTAGACTTGGATTTACTTCTACTCTTTTCTCTTTCCTTTTTCTGACTTCTCCCCCTATTTTCAATGACTAATACTTGAGATTGAGATGAAGAACCTTGTGCCTTCCTTCTCATCTCCTTGTTAAGGACGCTTCCCTTTACCATTTGCAAAGAGACAACACCATTAGGGGTTGAATTTGTGATAGAGACCTTAAAAGTCTCCCAAGACTCAGGTAAAGAATTCAAGAGTAGTAATCCCAAAATCTCATCTTTAAACTTGATGCCCATTCTTGACATCTGATCAATAATCCCTTGAAATTCATTCAAGTGATCTCATAGTGAAGTGTCTTCCTTGAACTTCAAACTCACAATAGAATTTAACAAAAATAATTTGTTATTCCCACACTTTGATGCATACAAGGATTCAATCTGCTCCCACAGAATCATGGCATCTATTTCACTTGCAATGTGATTATAAACATTATCATCCAGAAAAAGTGAGATAAAACCAAATACCCGTTGATGCTTAAAGTCTCATTCTTTATCTTCATTAGACATAAATTCTGGCTTATGAGCAGCAAAAACAGGAAAATGCATTTTCTTCACAAATAATAAATCTTTCATCTTCCCTTTCCACAAGTGATAATTAGTACCATTCAGACTCACCATTCTATTTGTATTAATCTCCATTATACTAGCAAGCAGAACACCCTTCAGACCAGAGAGCTCTGATACCGCTCTGATGGGGAAAATGTCACCTTTTTGATAATGGGAAGGTGGTGCGGTACAACCAATAAGGCATCACCAATATGGTGACACACGACGCGGATAAAAATTCTCCCTAACTTGTAAGAATCCCTAAGTAGTAACCACAAATGCAAATGAAAGTGACAATGAGAAGAATCACACAAGAGAGACCAAATTTTTTAACATGGAAAAACCCCCTCAGCATGAGGAGTAAAAACCACTGGTCGTCCAGACCAAAGAAATTAATCCACTATGATTAATTAAGAGTACAAGAGTTATTTTCTGTATCTCTCACTCACTCTGTGAAAAATTCACTCTTTCTCTCTATGAGAAATTCTCTCTCTCTCTCTCTGAGAAATCCACTCTCTCTCTCTCTAAGAAATCAACTCTCTCTCTCTGTCTCCGAATCTAATCCCTTCTCCTCTTATAAAGAGAGACCTAGCGGGCTTGAGAGTATTGAGTTTTTGTCCACATAGTTGGGAGTCCAAAAATAACCCAACAACCGTTGGATTAAAACTTGTGATTAAGATTGTCATGTAGTTCAAATATGAACAGTGTTTTAATTTCTTATCAATACACAAAAATAAAGTTTCCAGTATTGACAAGTGCTCTGGGCAATATACAGTTACCACAGATTTGATAAATGCTTGTGACTAAATTAATAGTAGTATGTCATAACATTGATTTCATTATTATTATAAATGGTACATCGTTGATTCGTTGCAAATTAAGCATCGATGACATTGACAATGGGGTGTATTTTCTACACATGGACAAGTTTAGGCTTCCAAGTGTGAGGAAAATAACAAAAAATTATGTGTAATTTCCCACATAACTTTCACAAGTTTGGCTCTTCTATGCAAGTGGGTTGGTCTAGTCATTGTAGGCAGCACAATTTGGGAGAAAGAGAAGTGCTACATTTGCTACTCTTTTATACACCAAGCACCCACCATTCATATAATATTTGAGTAATAAAATTAATCACGTTGCACAATTGGGCTAAAGGCTTATGTGAGTGGGAATTGGCATTTACCAAACAAA
The DNA here is from genome assembly GCA_025330945.1 of Mucuna pruriens. Classification (NCBI taxonomy): domain Eukaryota; kingdom Viridiplantae; phylum Streptophyta; class Magnoliopsida; order Fabales; family Fabaceae; genus Mucuna; species Mucuna pruriens. The sequence continues at coordinate 21,588 of JAENHJ010000344.1, read as the reverse complement.
ATGTCACATTTAAAGGAACTATATGTACATGTTTGGTTCTAAGGTACTCTTACCTATGCCTTGTTGTCTGATTAATATCTTCTGGGCATTTGCTTGCAAGTATGACAAAATGTTTGGAACCCACAAAATTGTTTCATACTTTCACGAGGTGAAAATGAAGGAGAAAGTACTGGATTGAGATTTCTTCGTGCAGTACATGTGAATGGGGTGCTAAAATTGATCCTTTTGGAACTTTCTTCTATTTTCAATATTCTTCATCTGTTCATCACATTCATTTTAGGTATGTCCTTCAATTTAAAAGTATTATTAAACGATGGAATATTTGCAGTTGAGAAAAGAAAACAATGAATTTGCCTATGGTTTTACTATAAGATCTTGAGAATAAAGTAAATATATAGAGGGTTTTTTTACGTCTAAGATTGCTAAAACAAAATATCATAACGATTGATGTGATAATTTCAATTTATATGAAGAAGTTTATCTTATTCAGCAATTTCTCTTCCTAATAGCAGCAGATCGGGCTAGCTTACCTAATGAGGCAAGTTGTAAGAATTGATATAAGTTGTTTGAGGGGTTCAAAGTTAGAAATGGAGATGTGGAAATTTCTTTGCTGCAATTAGTGTATATTGAGTATATTGAGATGCTTTGAATTAGCATATGGACCAAAAGTTTTTATTTTATTTTATTTTATTTTTATTACTACGTAGGATGATTGGTATAAGGGTGAGAGAGATGAGTCACTTCTAAACTGCAGAACTGCCTCTATTTTATATTTTATTAATCTAGAGAATAAAGGTCAACTATTTATTATTACTGTTAAATTAAAAAATATGAAAATAAAAATAACATATTTAAAATTAATTTTAACATAACTTGATCTATTATCTCTCTTATGGAAGTCTTTCTCACCCATTAAATAATTGTAATAATAAAAATATATTTAAAATACTTGAAATTTATTGGTACACTAATAAAAATATCATCTTTTAAGTTATTTATAATATATATGTGAGGGTATTTAAGTAATTTTATATTAGTGGGTGTCTTTAAGAAATAGAAAACACACAAGAAGCGAGAGAGTGTTGAATTGTGTGTGATTTTTAAAGTTTTTTTTTCAAAAAATGTAGGTATATATTTAAGTTTTTAAATGTTATCCAAACAAGTTGTCTAAAGATATACAAAAAATAAAATAGAGAAGGTAAGAGAAAAATAATATAAAAAAATTTATCTTGGTCTACTCTTCCACAAGAACCACCATCCTGTTCCTTCAACTTAAAATATTTTTTTACTAAAGTCAAATGACTTACAAACCAAGTATTCTTATCCTCTTCAGATTCTACCACACTTGTAATGTACCTAAATACAAGCAACAACATATGTTCTAACACTTAGCCTCTTCATGCTATCACAGAAACAAAAGGTCTTTTACAAAAAGATAATTCACTAGGTAAGCATATAATAGTTACAATCACAAATGTGAATTTTCTTAGTAAAGAAAAATATAAAGATTTTTCTCAAGGAAAGTATCTAAGCAAGTTGTCTAATGAGCATTGAAAGATGATTAAGTTTTCTTGTTTTTCTCTTTAAGTATAATGCTTTCTCCTTTTCTTTTTCTCGTTTGTATATCTTTGTTTCTTGAAGGCATGATCAACCATTATATAGATAAGAATAAGAAGAATGTTTTGCATGAAGATAGATATCTTTTGCAATAAATGCCAAACAAATGCTTTTTGCATAGTAGTATCAAAGTTTTGTCTTCTTTTATGGTTAGAGAGAGGATGTTGTAGTGAAAAGTTGTTTTCTTCTTTTTCTTAGCAGTGCTGTCTTCACATGATACGAGAAGTTTTGTTCTTTTTGTTTCCTTAAATGTAGAAACAAAAAAAAACGTAACTTTCTTATACCAAGATTGAATTGATTATTAGAGCTTGTAAAGGAAACTTTTTCTGTTAAGAAATATAAAGCATAATAGATAGTAGTATGTACATAGAAATATATATATTGAGAGAAATGCTAGATAGATATATGACAAGGAAAGATAGCATAAGTTAAAAGACAAGGTTTTGGGATATGATTACAAACAGGAAAGTTTTACATTCAGAAACCTTAGTCTTTTACTAAACAAAGTTTCATTCTTTTGAGCAATGTCTCCTTTGGACGATGTAACCTATTTGGATGTGAGAGACAGACTTGTTTAAAGGACAAATTTCTTTTCATATGGACACATTCCAAACTCTTGATGACTTATTGTTTACCTATAGACTTAATGAACATTGTCAAAACGTTAGTCATTATACTTTATTTATAATATTGGTTATCATCCAAATCCCTGGGTTATTTTAGATGAATATATATTATGTTCCAACATACATGTGAGTACACATATTATAGTATTTAGTCCCATTCTAATAATAAATAGGTAAAGAAAAATTGTTTAAATTACCTACAGACCTATTCTAATAAGAAATAGGTAAAACACAAGTTGTAAAAACCTAATTTTTATTCTATTTTACTATTGGTTATAAATATTGCATTTTATTAATTATTATTAATAAGTGATTTAATTATTTTATAATTAAATAAATAATATTTTGAAGAAATATATGTTGGATTTTAAATTGAGTTTTAATTAATTAAATTAAGAAAATAGGCCATTTAAATATGATAAAAAATTAAGTCCCACATCGAGCAACATAAGCTCATTCATCACCTCATTCTTCTGTATAAAAGGTGAGATACTAAGCAATAAAGAAGGCAAAAGTTGGGACAAATGTTCAACGATTGTCGTAAGTAATTCGATTGATGAGAAATCATTGAAATAATAAGAAGCAAAATTGAAACAAGGAATGGTAAACCCGGATACATGATAAAGTAAATATGTCATAATTATAAGTAGTCTTTAAAGCCTTAGTTCTTTAGTTAGATATTTATAATTCTTGCAATTAGATTTCAAGTATAAAAACCCCCTTTAAAATTCCCACAAAGTCTACATCCTACGTTCCCAAGTCGTAATCTTTATCAACTTGAACCTTAGAAATATAGGAATCATGTGTCCTTGAGAAAAATGACCTAGGTTGACCCTGTGCTACTTTAGCTTAGGAAATCTAGTATTTTGATAGGGGAAACAATGACTATTCCTTTAGCTTATCATTGATCATCATTTTTTCTCCTAAATCCATCTTTGTATTGATACTTTGTTAATCAATGAATGCATATGTTCTTTGCACTTGTATGTTTGTGATACCTATAGTTAATTTGTTCTTGATTTTTTCACAATTGTGCATGTTATGAATAGACCATGCTTAGATTTGAAAATATTGGTACATAGGAAACCATGTCGACAATATCACTGCATCAGATAAAAATGATTTATATGAAATAATTCAAAAACTTTAAAGAAAACTTCATAAAATTCAAACAAAGTAAAAAGATTGTAACCTATTCTTTTCAAGTCCAATAAGAAATGCTTCAGCCACAACAGCTAAAAGACTTCCATTTGCAGCATCTGTTTTCCACACAACATATTCACTAACTGAAGCCTGTACAAGCATATTGAGCATTCATATATCAAATTATGCATAAATTAATCAATAAATAATGAATTGAATAAGTATTCATCAAAATTCAATTAATCAAACCTTTGGACTAGATCTTGGTGTGATGTTAAACTTAGTAGATTTAGAAAACATGTCATTGGAGTCTAAGTAAATCTAATAAAAGAAAAAGCATTAAGAAGGATAATTGGTTGACAAACAAAAATTTTCTAAAGTTGAACAAGTAATATTATAACATTATCATTACATGAAAATCGAATAAATCAACTAAATGATTTAATGGTGTGCTAGAAGCATCAGAATTTGAGATAATTTTAATATCTGGGAAGACAAATCATATAACGTCATGGAACTTAAGGTAATTTCCTGGTAAGAAACAAAAAAATGTTAATAATAGAAACAATTGACATCCATCCTAGAATCATGCAAATGTCAAATATGTTAAGTCATCATATAAAACAAGTTTTTAAGGTTAACATAAATATGAATGTTGCACTTGAGCACACATATGACATAGGTGCTTAAAGAATAATAAAAATAGTAAAATTTCATACCTTGATAATTATATTTTTCACAATCTTTATTTCCAACGGCAACATATCTTAAGTCAAATGGTTTAGGATGTCCCAATGCAACCCTAATAGAACCCATTTTGATGTAGGAGAGCCTCTTGCAAATTCAATGTCATCAAGGACATCCTTTTAATGCAAAGATTTCAAACTAGTTGTATTCATAAAACCTAAGAAGAAAAGTGTAGGGGAAGTATGTTATACCTACACATATGGTGCTATGGATGATGTATTAATTTCGTCATGATGACTGATACCTAAATGAGACATTCAATTAATTACAAAATGAAGATAATTAAATTAAAATAGTTGTTTGTTGAGAACAAATATGAGCTAAGTCAACAATAATATACTAGTGTTAAACACCCATATCGGCAATGTATCGAGGTCCTCTACTAACTACATCAGAAATATTGAATCATTATATTTATTCATCTAAGTAGGACAAATCTAATGATAGTTGTAAAAAAATATTCACTTGAAGATACTCTAAATAACCAATTCTATCATCACTCCAAAAGTTCCAAATATCGTTAAACTGTCCAGGTCTCTTTTCCCATGATCCAATAGTATCTTTCCATCGAAATTGATATTTCAAATAATCTCCTTCAACCTAGCAATCGCCTAATGCAATAATTTTCATAATAGAATTAGATATAATAGAATTTATTTTTTGCATCATAGTTCCGAAATGTGAAATATTATTCCATTGTAATGGTTAAGATGAAACTTGACTTTTTAAGTTAAGTTAATCCTTTCACACAAGATTAAAAGTGAACATTCTATTAGAAATATTATTTCGTTGTAAGGGTTAAGATGAAACTCGACTTTCTAAGTCAAGTTAATCCTTTCAAACAAGATTAAAAGTGAACATTCTATTATTGCTACGTCACACATACTTACATCTCAACTAGCCGTGTACAAATAAAATCAAATTCAATTCAATATCTAGTACGTACTATCAAATACAACAATTTTTTACATTCATACACTTCAAAAAAATATGAGAATTAATCATTCAATTAGAACATATTTTTGTCTGCCATGATACTTATAACGATAGAAACTTATTTAATTATTTACTCAATTAATTGAACTATTTATGTAAGGAAGCCGTGTATATACCCAAAAAAAGTACAATGTAATATAGCAAGCCTCATTTTCGAAACTTAGAATTTTGACATACCTGGAAATCTAAGAAATTTTGGTTTCAAACCTGCTACCATTTGAAAAAGGTCATTTCGGAAGCCATGATCCTGTTTCAGGAGATGAATGCAGTGATGTCAAGGAAAAAAACAAAACAAAATAGAATTCATAGGCAGTAATGGGTCATTAAGGTACCAAGTGTCATTAAGGTTCCAAGTGTAGTGCATTATTATCATTATTATTAATTATTTTGTTAATTAGATTATACAATTTTTATTTTACGATAATACATACAACAAATATAAGGTGTTATTGTTATTATTGTACTAACCATGTAAGTGTCCATTGGCATAACAGAAAGTTGTAATTATTTGGTTGTTTGTTATATTTACCTGTAATTATTTTTATTCGTTTCCCAAGTGAAACTCTTAAGATTATAAAAGAAATTTTCTCCCTTCCAATTCATGTTCTAGTTTCAATCTTTGTGGTCATTTATCCTAATTACGTCAATGTTATAAAGTGATCAAAGAAAATGTGTAATTAACCTTGGAGTATGATTCAAATTTGATTTTAATGTATTGTTCATAGAAATAGTTTTATTATGGTTCCTACTTATGGATATATGTTGCCTTGTGTGAGGGGGTTTTATTAGCTTTTCTTATAGCAATTTGTATAACTAATCGAGGTCTAATGTGCTCCTTTTCTTTCCTTGTTGGAGAAGACTCAATGAAGTTACAATTTGTTCCTTTTTTTTTTTGTCATGTTCGTGGTGTTATTGACAAAGGAAAGGGTGTGAGGCATTAAATGAGAGGATGCATTTCAACAAAACATCAATATCTTGCCAAAAGGTGCTTATGGTTCTTTCAATTTTTATTTTAGACGAGGGATACATTCTGGCAAGTAGTAATGTTAATATTTTTTTGTGCCATATTTTTCTTTGTTTTTATAATACCAAAAGGTTGATTGAGATGGTCAGTTGATCTGATTGGTTGTAGTTTGAGATGGTCAATTAGTAATTATACTTGATATCATTAATAAATTATTATCCATTTTCATCTAAATTTTTACTTTTGCTATATTCCTCTACTTTTCAGGTTGGTTCCTAACAAGACATCTAATTATTTGTTGTTAATAAATATATTTTCATATTTTTTACCAAATTGATTTTTTTGGAATATTTGATGTGACTCTTGATACATTTTATATTGAAACTAATTACTTGTTTATTTGATATGATGCCTAATACATTTTAATTATTGTTGGATTGAGTAATGCATGGCATTATGAATCCAAGGTAAGAAACGCCACTTGATAAATGAAGTATACATGAAACAAATTCCAATTGTAGTATTTCCCAAGGTTGTCGATGCTCATGTTTAAGGAAACATATTGTTGGACAACATTTTTAAAGTTTAGGCTCCAATATATAGGTGTTAGTATTAATTTAGTCAATGACCTAATATAGGCCTTCCCAATTCTCTACCAACTTCCCATCCTTAACACTCCATTCTTTAATGCCAACTTTCCTCAAGACTAGCCACAAACATAAAAGTGTTGTGGAGTTACTTTCTACTTATAACATTTTGCTATACTTTACTTGGTCAGTACTTGACAAATTATTTCCATTTAGTGAAGTAATCAATTCCTATTATTAAATAGTTTACTTATCTAGGGGCTTGAGGTAGATAATCGAGTATATTGATTCCAAACCAAGCCAATGACCATGAGGACAATAGGATTTTGAGCTTAATGGGAGGTGTGATGTGAATGTTAATATAGTGATGATATTTGTCTCACTTGGTGATATAATTGTAAGCATCAATTTCCATGGTCAGTCATTTAAAGCTAAATTTTAGGAATTTTCATGCCAAAGCTTTTCATCCAAGATGGTGCATGCAAAAACCTTAATGTAATTTGGTTGAAGTATAACCTACTTTTGATAGAGTTTGACACTTGAGAAACGAGGGACAAAAATCTCTTTGCTAAAGTCAACCATCTATGATTATGTATTGTGAAGCCTTTCATTGTAACTTCTATGCTTCTAACACTAAAATTCTATCTTTCAAAACCTTCCATTATGTTCGATAAGGTCTTATTAATCATATATCAATCTCAAGAGTTGGTCACGATCTTTTGAGTAAATAATGTGAGATTGTGTCTTCACTTTGTTGGAGCGATTTTAGCTCCCTCATGGTTATTATAGGGGTAAAAGCTTTGAGAAACCTCTATGATAATTTCTTAATGTTCTACTATTGGTTTTAGGTTCTTTTGAATAGTTTTAAGGTTAATGGGTATTTGGATTGTGTTGTCTTTTGTGGTATGCTCCATGTCTTGTTACTACATGCTTCTTGTTTTTCTTTGTGTGCTCCATGTCAACTAGAGAGAGTATAGTGGGAAATAGCTTAAATGTTGTTTTCCATATATGATGTCATTGTTCAACTTTAGTCACTGCAGGTCTTCTTAGGCGTGAAATGAATGGTCTCATTAAGTAGAGGATGTCACTAAACAATAAGGGAGTATACCTGCAGAGATTTCAATGCGCAAGTCAGTATCTAATAGAGTAGTTGTAACAACCTATTACCAATACAATGGAAAACATGTCATAACTCAAGGCATATAGATTCATTTATTTGGAAGACTTTTAATTAGTTTATTTATGAAAATTGGTGAAAGTGTTTTGCAATTGAATAGGATAGCAAATACATAAATAAGCATACACTTTTTGAATATTGTCACATATGGTAGCTAAAAATAAGTTCAAGTATCAAATGTAATAATTTGTACTTTATGACACTTACAACCTAAAATATAATATAGTTTTTCGAACATAGCTAGTTCATTAACCAAAAGGGGGAGGGGAAAGAAAACTCACCTATCGCAAAGCTGGTCAAAACACTGAAACATGAAACTATTGAGGGAAAGGAGTAGGATGAAAGGTCTACCCTAGATGAACATCTTTAGTATTGACTCAACGATGGTAGGCTCAAGGTCTTGGACGAGAAGTATAGTGACAATTAACATTAGACATATGATCTTTCATTAAATGTAGGTCAACTCTACATGGCTTGGATTCATAAGCACAAGTTAAGGGAAGCATAAAGTGTTATCAAGATCCACGAAACCAATGCATACTCTACCATCATGTTACCCAAGTACCAGACCCTGTGAGGCTCATCGTCAATCAACTAAGCTTTTTTTGGACACATAATGGTCTTAGTGAAGTGAAGAGTGAAAACTCCCAAGTGGACTTGGTTCAATGACATTTGATACGAGTTCAACCTCCTTAATGAACATGTCATTCATGGTTATCACAGTAGTACATATGTGATAAGGACATAAGGGTAAGTTAACAAAATGAAACATATATAAATTTAATCATAAAAGATACAATAAGTGTTCATGTTCTTGCAAGCACAATCATTAAGATAGAATACATAGTTAAAAGACCCTTAATCACCAGAACAAACTAGTCATACTCCATAGAGGCTCTAACTTTCAAACAATTAGTCAATTTCTTTTTCTTAAATTAGTATACATGACGACCAAGTTATTACAATATGACACATGTAAAAAACCATTGAGGGAAAATGATAAAACTTGATTTACAAATGAGATAAAAGTTTGTCGAGATTGATATACGTGGATAGTGGCTCACCATGACACAAAGTTTGCAATGACCTTGACTTTTGTGGAATTGCTCATCTCCATATCCCCAAGACCTAATTGTTGCTACCTTTTATCCAGCAATAGACTTGGAGGCCTAATCCAAACAACCAACTTATGTGCTTACTTGTAATGCAATATATAGTTGTCAAAGACACTTGGTTTGCCCAACAAATCACTCATGGTCTTTTTTGTTCCTCATGCATTTGCACAGTGAGTAGGTATTCTTGCTCAATGAACCACTCACAGGGAGGGTGCAACTTTTTAGAGTTGACTTACTCACTTAGTGAATCACTCGTTGCCCTCGCGAATGAAGGGTTTCCTCTACTCAGCAAAAGAAACTAGAGAGTCCTACACTAATACTTATCCAACAAGTCCTAAATTTGCTTAGTGAATGGGGACATAGAGAATTTATTCTCAACTTTTTGTTTTAGTTGCTTAATGAGACATAATCTTGCCTAGCAAGGCAAAGTGAGAAAACTTAGCACTTCAAATTGCTTGCCTCTCGCTTAGTGAGTGGATCATTCGTTTAGTGAACGTGATTGTTGAGTGAGAATCATAACCCTTGGAATTTGTATGAATGCGCTATGAGCGAGAGATACCTCTCTTTGAGTAAATTACCTTTTTTAACTTAAAACCTAGAAAAATGATGAACTAGTATGTGTGATTATCAACTTTTAAAAATTCTTATGTAGTTTAAACAAATAGTTATGACTTTGAAAAATAATTTGCGCAACAAAAGTAATGGTAAAATCAAATAAAATAGATAAACATAAATAAAGTAGATAGAGAAATTTGAATTTATGTTTAAATTAAGAGTGATAGTTTCATTTATGTTTCCCCCTTTAATCTCTATTTCATGCAATTTTTTGAATCTAGTCTCCTTTATTACTAATTATACCTTAATACTATTAGGATACCTTAATCTAGTACTCCTAATATTTTTTTGTCTTAGGATGATCCCTAGTTGATCATATAGAAATGCATGCTCAAGCAAGCATTAGGAATATAGAAGCTGATTAATAATTAATTGAATCAGAAATTTAAAGAAAAATTTTGGTCATGAAATATCTCCAAATGTAATTGTTTTATGAGTTTACCAACTAATTATGATATAGCTGCTACTAATTAATTGATTTAAATATGTAAAGGATGATCACTTCTTTACAAGGATATTAAAAACAATAAAACAATTTAATAAACAAGGGTAGGAAAAAATAGAAAATTGTATTCAAAATGGAGATTAAGAGTTCCAAGCACGAAGTACACCATAACCTTTAAAAAAAAGTTAGTTTAATTACCCATACATATGGTGAAAGTGAAGAAGACTAAAATAAACATAAAGAAGCAAGGAAAAAAAAAACGCATAATAGTTAGGGGTTCCATTCCTCCACTTTGTACCATGCTTGTGCCTTGCTAGAGTACCGCGTGGTGCTCTAAGAGTGTTTTGGAATTGAGGTGAAACATTAGAGGGGTAATAAAATATGGGAGATTGGAATTGTGAGGTGTTGGGATAATTCCTTTGTGGGCTTGTACGGTGAATTATGCATTATATATGTTAAAAATAATGAGATTTTCTCCAAAAAAATCCTTAGCATTAATATACAAAATTTTGGTTTATTAACCTCCCCACATTTGAACATTGCTTAGAATTGAGCATGACCGCGATGTTCTTATTTGTGCATGGTGCACGAGTGTGTTGAATGGAGCATGGTTGTGCTATGTGTCTTTCATGCTTGTGCACAAGCATGCTGGGCTGGGCATGGCATGCTGGGCTGGGCATGACCATGCTACAAGAGTTTGGAGCAAGCACAAGCATGCTATGTTGACCATGAGCATGCTATGTTGAGTATGACGGTGTTGATCTTCAATAACTTTCTTTTTTGGGCTGAAAATATTGATTTTTGGCCTATTTTCTACTTTTTTTTCTACTTGTGGACATATATTACATTAAGATCAAGGAAAAAAGTTGAATTATGCATTATATATGTTAAAAATAATGATATTTTCTCCAAAAAAAATCCTTAGCATTAATATACAAAATTTTGGTTCATTGACCTCTCCACATTTGAACATTACTTATTCTCAACCAAAACTTATCTTTCCAATATTCAAAAAGAACACAAGTAAAACCATTCTAATCTTATAGAGTTTTTTTTTTAAAAAAAGAAACATAATAGACAAAACTAAATGAGCCAGAATCTCTTTTATTTAAGACAACCATCAATTGAGTGCCCAATTAAAGGATAAGATCCTAAAATTTGGATCTCATTGAATCTAAGATTAACTTTACTAACTCCTCTCAAGTGTTTTAGGATTTACAATTTTAACACTCTTTTCCTCTATAAAATCTCCTAACTTACAAACTGTAAATCAATCAAATATTTGAAAAGGAGTTTTTCAAGCATGTGAGCGCAAGCGATTTTTATGGTTTGTAATAAGGCCATGAGTTCTTGTGTCAAGTAGGATAGAAAAAAGAAATATGATGTTTTACCAAAGAGTCTACCTTTTACCATTGTTTGAATCACCCTCAAGAACTCTTTCCTTGATGATTGATATTTGTCTTTTATCTTTCTTTTTTTTTTCATTTTTACTATCCTCTCTTTTAGAGTTCTTCTGAACTTCAAACATTAGTGGTGATATTTTATCACTTTTTTTTCTTGGTTTTCTTTACTTATTAAGGGAGATGAGGAGTGTCTTTGGATGAAGAAGAGATGAAGATTTATTACCATACCTTGTTATTATTAAAATTCTTTGAAAGTGCTTCAACTTTACGAGTGTTTCAAATGAAAATTTTCTAAGCTCAAAGATGACAACTAGCGATAATTTGAAAACAAGATTATAAAGGCCTACAAAAATTCCTAATAACCCCAAGCCCCAAAATGAGTCAACATAGGGGACACTCAAAGAAGAACTACGGATGTTCTGATGTGATCCTTTTTCAAGTCAAATTCTTACTATTTGTGAACTTTATTTAACAAGGGCTTGTGACCGACTAGAGCTAATTTTAACTCTCAAAAGATGATCTTTCTTTATTGAAAATTCTCTAGTCCATGGATGACGAAGTCAATATGTTTTCAAACAATGATTGTGACATCTTGGTAAGATCTTTGACCAGATTGTCCAAGTGTACGACCTATCTAGAACACAAACATTTATTGCATTGATTTTTAAGATAAATTTTCAATTTTAGTTGAAAAATAATACAAAAAATTCTTAAAAAATTAAATTTAAATTTTGTGCTTTCTTAAATTAGCCTATTTCTTTTTTTAATGAATTCACAATTCGGGATATAAAGGTGACATAAGTGCGTGATTTAGTTTTGACTAGTTTTTAGATTTTTTTAATTGTCTCACTAATATTTTGATACAATTCAACATAAAATAAGTTAGTTTAAATTCATCATAACCAGATCTACATTATTAAAAAAATAAATCAAGTATAGGGGCCTAAGGGTACAAAATTGGCCACCCCTATAATAACTCTCAAATTGACATATATTACCCTTGCAAAAGTTTAGCAATAGATGTCGCTTAATAGCAATGTGTTATAATTAGATGTAAACTAAAATTAATATCTATAGTTGAGTCCTTCCTCATTTTTATGGTCTTCTAATCATCGATTTATTAATAAATCAAATACTGTCAATGAAACTGGATGAAGTGTGTCATTTATCTCGTTGCCAGGAATCTGAACTGGACTTCGCTTTGGTACAATCTGTGTACAAAAACAAACAAAAATAACTAGATATCAGATCCGCATATTGTATATGGTGTGTTTATAATAAAAGTAAGAGAAACAAAAAAGTTACATTTTTTGGGTTTACGAAGCTATTTTCATCCAATGCATTTTCAGATGTGAGCACTGTCTTTGTAGCATTAGTTGGATTTGAGCTCACTAGTCCGTAAAGAGAAATCTTGAGATATACTTGGTTGTTCCCCACGTTTGCAACCTAGACAAGTCAATTGCTTTAAGGTGGTGATATTTCTAGTAAAAGCATTTGTAACAAATAACAAATCTATTAAGACCAAATATAGGAAGGTACAGTAATTAGCTCCTATAATAATAATAATTCTTTTTTTCCCCTTTAATTAGCTCGAATTGTTGTTATATGTTTAAAGAGTTTAAATAACTAGGTACTTGTGTTATACCTTATGGATCCATAGTTGGGTATCTATTCTAACACTTATAAATTGTGCTCGTGTAAGAAATCACATAAACAAATAAAGAGAGGAGTATGCATTACCTTTATTTTTAAGTAATTTTGTTGTTGTTGGGATTTTTCCAAAGAATTGCAGATGCAGCAACTAAATTAGGGTCCGGTGTTTGAAGTTGTGAATTCAGAAATGTTGCTCCATTTGACTCTCTAAACATAATCTGCACCCAATAGCTAGGAGTTCCATAAACCTGATCGGAATTCAAAACAATTGCATCTGGGTTCCACCTATAATGACCAAAAAAGATATATCTCAATGTGGATCTCATACAGCAACTGTTTTATTTTATTTATTTATTTTAAACATAGGTAAAATATTTACTAGTTTTGTCAATAACTAATTTTTATATAAAAAAATCTAAATCTATCTTCTCAATCACATTTTATTTATTTATTTACAAGTTAAAAACCAAAACTTTTCTTAAAGAATCTGACTAATAGTTTCAGTTGGACAAATGTAATTATATGTTTTACTTAATCTATAAATCCTCTTATCTTGGCATTTCAGTTGGAATTTTGAGTATCATTTTTTAAAAGTAGCATTTGTGTAATTCCTACTACAGATTTTTATGGAAAAAGAGGGATAGATGATAGAAATTTTATGGTAAAAGGACATACTTCCTGTCATTTGCATTTACAAAAAGTGGCGCATAGCTAGCCATTATCACATGATCACTGCATCAGAAATGGAAAATGGGAATGGTGAGTACGAAACTAGTATGAACAAAGAACAAAGTAATTAGGAATGGAATCCCCTTACACTAATTTCTTTTAAAAAACATTAATTTTAATATACACAAATTAATTTTTTAATGTTATCTAGTGGAACAAAACATTTTTTTTTAATTTTTTATAAGTATTTATAGTTAAATTTATTTCAAAAAAATTTTGTTGGAAATTACACATCATCTTATCTGATGATACGAATAATATATATAAATTATCTTATATGAGGTGAGTGAAAAATCAGTTTTGTAAGTATTCAATTATACCTAAATCTACTTTCTAAAATTTTAATTATTCTTGTGCTATTTTTTTATACATGCAATTTAAGTTAAATTTTTTACCTTATTTATTATATTATTTAAGCACATACTTTCATGACAAAAAGTTTCCTCAATAGTAGTTGATTCATTTTCAAACACCAGAGCAACAATAGTATCTTACAATATCAATAAATATAAATTAAGCTGTAATTAACCTGTTTCTTTCTAATCCAATAAGGAATCCAGCTTCGGCCACGGCTCCCAAAAGGGTTCCAAGCTTAGCTTCTTTGTCTCCAAATAGAGCATACTCACTCACAAAAGCCTGTATGGTATTCAAATCATTCAAGTACCAAATGCATACATAATATAAATAATTAACACTTCGATAGAGAAAGAAGATAGTTATGTGAGGATTACAAAACCTTTGGACCATTTCGTGGTGTCTTATCAAACACATGAGAGTTATTAAACATTATTATAGCCTCAGTTTGATAAGTCTGGAAAGAAAGTTAAGAGTATATATGAGAAAGGTTAAAACGAAAACCAAAATATACGCAATAATTTTCAAAGTAAATGAAACTATGAAATAACGAATGTCAATTAATTGTAAGAGATAGGATATTACGTGGTAATCGTATATATCAGCCGGATGATCTAACGGTTTTGGAAGAAGCATCGCAATTTGAAATAATTTGAATATCTGGATAATCATGTTTTATTGCTCTGTAGAAAGCTAGGTAGTTTCCTAAATGTTTTGTAGAAGATTAGAACAACTCTTTAACAATAAAGTTAATGATTAGATAAATTAAAAGAATTAAAGTTAATAAAAATATATATAAGAGTTTTTCTCGTTTATGTTACGGATAACTTTGAAAAAAAACATAGAAATTTAAAACAAATTAATACTACAACCTAAATAAATTAGTTTTTCTTAATTCTAATAAATTAGTTAACTAAATCTTATAAAAAGAAATAAGAGAGAATAATTTTTTTTTTCAAAAAATACTTCATTTTCACCCAAAAACTCAGAATGTAAATACTTAAAAAAGGACAAACGAAAAATCAAGAGAGAAAGAGAGAGCATGCCTTGGTAGTTTATCTTCCCACAATCTTCATTTCCAATAGCCACATATTTTAGGTTAAAAGGCATTGGATGCCCCATAGATGCTCTAAGGGAACCCCATTTTGAAGTAGCCTCACCTCTGGCAAACTGAATACCATCAAGGGCTTCCTAAAATCAAACATGACATTATGATGTGATGAAAATATTTTACTCCATTGTTTCAGAAAGGAAAAAGCAACAACAATATGCAAAGAGAAGAAACAGGAATAAGAAAATATACTTGCACAAAAGGTGTGATGACACTTGTGTCAATTTCATCAGTATGGCTGATACCTGTATTATTGAATTAAACATACACAAAAGGACAAATTCAGCAATGATCCTTTCACAGTACTGAAAATTTTAAATCAAACATAGCATATAGCAATAAGTGTTAAAATACCGTTGTTAAATACCCACACTGGGGTTGCACCAATGTCCTCTGCTAGCTGCACAAGAAAAATGGCTTATCATGATTGAATTTGACAATAACAACAAAGTGTGATTGTTTTCATCTGTCCAATAAATGGACTTACTTGAAGACCCTCAAAATAACCAAATCCATCATCTGTCCAATAATTCCAAACATCACCCAAGTGCCCTGGTCTATGTTGCCAAGGTCCAACACTATCTTTCCACCTAAATGCATTTCTTAGTGTTTGTCCTTCAATAAAACAGCCACCTCTCGCAAGATAAAAGATTGCATTAAATTTGGAAGTTATTTCAATGTTTGATGACTTAAAGACATATTAGAGGAGGAAATTGGAAAAGGGATAGATAATATTAAACAAAATGATATGATGTATTCGACAATCCTTACTATATAGCATGTACTCAATTCCCCATGAAATAAAAAGATAGAACAATTATGCTACATCCAGAATGGAATCTACCCAAATTTTTTCAACAATTATTTGAAAAAATTTTGAAAAAGGTTTTTAATATTGTGTTTCAATTAGGGTTGAAGTTTCATCTTAATAATCCGCATAATAAATATTTGTATTAAAAAATTAAGCAAATTACAGAAATAAAATTCTAATTATGAAATTGTATCTAAATTTTGTCCCAAAAATAATTCCAGGTCATTTTCACGTAAATTTGGCAAAAGCATTCTAACTACCTATGGTTTTCCAGAAAGATAGTTAATGCATTTCTGACATGAAATCTCATTCTTTTCTTCAGTTTATGCATACCTGGAAATCTGAGAAATGCTGGTTTCAATTCTAATAACATGTTAACCAAGTCACTTCGGAAACCATGTCCCTGTGCCAAGACAAGTTTGAAGGTTTACTAATAAAAAATAAATACAATATTATTGAGTATTGCCAACAACGAGAGTTTGACATTCCAGTCAAAGAACTTGATAAAGTAGCTAGAAAATTTGCATGTTGTAACAATAAAGCCATGAAGGAAAACATGCCTTAAATGTGTCCACAGGCATAGCAGACACTTGGTCCAACCATATCACCCCTTTTTTGGTGGTTGTTAAATACAAAGATGATATGGAACTTGATGCAGTAGCTACTAATGTAGTCTTCTTCCTTGTCCAATGTGAAACTTCTGATGCAGAAGCTCTAGAAGACAATGTATTAATATAATGTTCATACGCAAATGATTCTTTTTATATGCCGTTTGAGCATAGTCTCTAGAATTTTGAAACAAAGGGCTCACTTGATATTTCTAGAAGCCAATATCTCTCCACCTTCAGTTTTTCTGAATGATATTGTCATATCTAGTGGTCCTTTTGATCGAACATAGAAGACAACTTTGTATTCCTTCCCTTGCACAATATTCTGATACAAGATTTCAAGGTGAAAAGATGGAGATCTTTTTCAATTATGGCAAAATATAAAAAAAAAGTGTATTTTGTATTGAGTGAAGTTTTACATCTTCAATAAATTAAACATAATTATAAATGACTTTAAGATAATTACTATAAAAAGTTTCAAACTTATTATATACAATGATATGTTATTGAATGAATTTTTACATAGTGAACCAACCATTTACTCAAAAGAAAAAATAATTTCATAAAATAAATGTTTGTTTCTTAAAACAAATGTAGAGAGTTAATTTTAAGTATCTATCATATAAAGAAGGGAAATGAACAAAGGAATAGGAGTTCTTATGAGACATTATTTATTATTCTCACCATGCCCCAAAAACCTGGGTTAGAGATGCCAACACCATCGGAAGGGCAGTCGTCACACATCACATCCATTTTTAATGCAACCTTGTTGCGTTCAAAGCAAGAACTTAGTACAGTTTGTATTAAAATAGCTGATTCTTGTCCAACTATAGTCCATGGTGCAATATTTGTTGGAACTTTTGTGCCCCCAGCTTCAAAACCTGAATCACAGATTAATATAATGAAATACATTCTATTACCATAGCATTGTAATGAAAACACTGCTGTACTTAAATATTATCTACTGTGGAGTAGACTGTGTAGTAGTAATTTTGTGCAATTAATTGAACTTATAGGTTGCTCTTTTAGATCCTAGCAAGGTATTAGAAGGAGAATATTGAATGACGTCTAAGAATATTACAGTAGTTCAAAATAATTGTGTTAGACAAATATATGTTTGTTTGCATTATTTTATCATTTAAAAGTGTTAGAGAAATCATTTAAAAGAAATTTTGGAGAATATGGAAATTAGTGACCTCTGTTGTTCACAAGCTCTGCCCACAATCCACCAGCACCGGCATGATTGATCTCCTGGAAAAGAATTTTAAAAACTTGATCACTTTTTAAACATTTCGATAAAAAGGGTATCTAGTTCAATATACCCATGCATTGTCAAAGGAAACTCTATTTTAAAATTTTCAATAACCCTTTAAGTTTGTCATATTAAGAATTTTATTATATTCAATTTTTAAATATGTTATAAATTTTTAAAGAAGCTGTGCAATTCCAAGCTAGCACCGCAGTCCTTTCCCACCTCAAAAAATATTCCGAAAAGAGTCTCAGGAATTGGCCTTCCAGATGCATTAGAAGCATCTACGACGAGAGTTGAAATCTGGTCATTAGCATAAACACAACCTTGGAAAGCAAGACAAGACACTATGATGAGGGAGAACCGAAGAGAAGTGCAAAAAGTCTTTGAAAAAATCATTGCTTCTTTTTTTCACTTGTTTAGTGTGATACAACACATTCTATTGTCTTGATTTATTTCTTGTTGACTTCTATTTATTAGACAAATTAGGAACATTCCCAACACACACTGAGATGAGATCCGAGTCTCAAGAATATTTGAGTGAGGCGGAGTTATCGTAGCTCAAGTTAGCAATGAATAGTCTCAGTGGCATCAATTTGTTTATATATAGAGGTACATATAATTAGATTGTTTTTCATTTTAAGAATGATAGAATAATATATTATAATTATACACAAAGATTACATAGTCATATAAGAAAATCATAAATATTTATCTTGAGTAAATAATATATACATTGATATTAAAGAATTTTTATTTTGCTATCCAATCATAATTATCATATATATACATTATAATTTTTTGATGGATTGATTGTATAAATATTTTTCATATTAATAATATATAAAATTTAAACTTCGTATTTTAATTTTAATTTTTGAAATAAAGTCCAATAACTAATATTTTATTTATCTTATTTCCATGTTGTGCGTCAATAGTGTTATTTAAGGATGAACTTTCCTTCTTCATTCTAGGGCCCTTGCCTACTGAAAAGCCAGCAAAGCCTCATCGTAGGGTTATTTATGATTAGGATTATCATGTAGTTTAAATACGGTGAATGGAGTATTTTCTTACCAATACACAAAAATAAAAAGTTGCACATACTGACAAATTCTGTGGCCAATACAGTACCATATATAGGTTTGATAAATTCTTGTGACTAAACTAATATGTTACGACATTGATTTCATTATTATTCTTATCATTAATGGTACAACATTGCCAATTAAGCATCAATGACGTTGACCCTAAGATTCTACTCCCACTCGCTATCTGCATCTATTTTCTACACATGAACAAGTTTAGGCTTCAAGTCATGTGAACCCCAGTTTGGAAAATAACAAAAGTTTATGTCTAATATCCCACATAACTTTCGCAAGTTCAGCTCTTCTATGCATGTGGGTTGGTCTGGTCATTGAAGGCACCACGATATATTTACTACATTTCTTGATAACATAAAAAAAGGAACAATCAGCTTTATATTTGTCTTCATTTTTATTTTTATTTTAGCAACATTATTCCTATGCTCTAACTAGCTAGATTCTAATCATATTAACAAATCCAAAGATGTCACTGAATAGGGAGAGAGAATTACATATACACTAGTGTGTATAACTTATGATTGTCATTTGATTTTTTTTGAAAATATAGGTGACTAACAAGTGTTTCATAATAATAAAAACTAAAAATAAATCTAAATTTTAGGGTGGTGAAAGTTAATAAAAGTTTTTATAAAAATTATTTATTTTATAGATTCAAAAATTATATTTAAACCTTTATTTTTTAATAACTGAACCTATCCTTATTTGGTCCTTTTACCATGACCTCATTGCTTAAACAAGTATGTGTTTAATAGTTGTCTAGGCAATGTTGGTTAATATTCTAAGACAGGCTCTTGTGATTCATGTGTCTTGCCACTTGTGACATGCCATATGAACCTGGCCTTCTAAATATTAACATGATTGTAGAATTACTTGAGCTATAATTTCCACAAAATTTTGTTGTGGGATAGTTTGCTCGGATGCAACCAAGGAAAGAACCATGTCAAATGTCAATGGTAAACAATAGTTTTATTTGCATTTGAGATTATTAAAAGGTCGACAAGTAGATTATAATCAAAATTTAAGATGTTATGATATAAGCAATATCCCTGGAATGAAGTTGAGTTGATCACGAATATGGTCTATACAGTGTTACAGATATTGCTTGAACTGCAAATTAAATGAAATCATTATCATGTCACATTTCATGGTTCCAGATTTTTTTACACCAGATCCTTGATTGCTCTTTAAGAAAATAGGAGTTTAGATTGATTAATGTTTATTTTTATCTGAATATACATATACATGCCAGGAATGAAAGTATACACTACTGATGAAAAGAAGTTGATTATGGAACCATCAGTGAAGTGGGCTGGAAATCCTAACATTATAGCTGCAATTAAAGCATGTGGGCTTCGAGCCACATTTCAGGTATATTAGTACCTTCATGACCTTTTGAAGAATAGAAAAATAATGTTTGGTTTAGTTTATGTTTGCAGCTATAGAAGGTTGCAAGTAACATGCATGCACACACTTTTTTCTCACCCCATAAAGGGTATTTATGCTTTTAAACAATCTCAGGTTGTTGATCTGCAAGCATTTGCTGCTCCACGTATAACACTGAAGCCTTTGGTTCCAAGTTTTCTACGTTTTTCCAACATTTATGTGTCTCTCATGGAGGTGTGTATGATGCCAAACTCCTTAATGACTAAATTTTTGTCGCAGTTTTTGGTGTTCATCTAACGCATTGGGGATTCTATGTAAGTTCCATATATGCAATTATGTTCTTATCTTCTCTTTTTCTTTCCCTGTGTTGGCTTGGATCTCTTGAATGAAGCCGCATGTTGATTTTGGACTAAAACTGCTTGGAGCTGATGCAATGTCTATTCCTGATCTTTATAGGATTATCTAGGGAGTAAATAATTTTTTCAATAACTGTTTATGGCTAGTCATTATTATGCTTGTCATGTTTCAGTTTTGATTTCTCTTGCTATTTTTTCTTTCTTTCTAATTATTTTCATTCTATTGTATTTTAGTTATATAGCCTTTTTGTCTCTTATTTTTTATTTAATCTTTTGCCTTGGTTTTCCTACAATAGATTTGGAAGTCTTCCTCTATTCTTCTGAATTTTCTTGTTTCTTCTATTTATAGTTTTCTGTTATTTCATTAATCAACGAGAGTTTTACTGTTTTGACCATGTCTTTTGACCATGTCTTTAACTAAGCTGGTGTGACCATAGAATTTGAATTCACTTATTGGCGGTTATTAACCGACGATAAATATAAAATAAAAGAATTAAAATTTATTTTATGGCGGTTTTTAACTATCAAAAATATATTAGGTATTATCAGAATCGGAATGCATTTATTGTTGGTTTTAAATCCCCAATAAATATTTATTATTTTCTAGCAAAAAAACCAGTGTTTAGATAAAAATCGCCGAAAATCGTTTCTGGCGCATGTGATACCAGCGGTTGTTTTAAATCCCAGAAATATCATGTGTGGCAGTTTTTCACGCCCAGAAACTGTACTTTTAACCTCCACAAATGACATGTTTTTTTGTAGTGTAATGTATTGAGGTCCTCTTCTAACTACATTA